>WHYT01000105.1:0-24893 GCA_009806455.1 Tetrax tetrax
CGAGACTTGGTACTGCCCGGAAGGCGGGGGGGGGGGGAGGCAGTGGGCACGAGGACAAGAAACCGGTAGCGTGGTGAGGTTGTGGTTACGCGAGTCAGCTCTTGAGGAAGGAGTTGAAAAGCATCTCTACAGATCCCTGGTGGTCTAGTGGTTAGGATTCGGCGCTCTCACCGCCGCGGCCCGGGTTCGATTCCCGGTCAGGGAAAGTGACTTTTTCTTTTTTTTTTTTTAAATTACCCTCACTCTTCTCCTTTTCAGGATTCTCTCCGACCATCTCTTTCTGCTTTTACAATTCAGGAGTCGTACAGCTGGCTGCTGTGCAAGCCCAAAGCGTTGGCGTTGCTGCCCAGGAGCAAGTTTTAAGGCACACTTGGCAGTTTGGAGAAGTCACGCATGCAGGGAGTGTGCAAAGTCTCAGCACCTGCCCTGTGCAGATGTGGGCAGGCAGGGGAATCCTGCCCATGTGTAGCATCTGTCTGGAAGACTTCCCTTCACAAAGCTGCCTATGAACACCCCATGCTCACTCATGGGGTTTCTAGGAGTCAGCAGAGGGCTGTTGAGCAAGGTCTGTCTAGAGGGGCACAAGCAGGGCTGTTGGCCAGCACTTAGAAATACTGTATTTTCCATTGTTTCAGCTGCTCTGACAGCTAAGGGTGTTTCCATGCCTTCCCCCTCACAAATGAATGCTCTCTTGGTGCCATCATGAGTCTTTGAGCCATAGCAGCAAGGACCTCCTTAGCTGTCACTGATGCACGTGACCAAGTGTTGTTTCCCCCAGAGAAGGTGGGAAGTGTTTGTCTCCTGCATCTCTGTCCTGACAGGAGGGGGCAGCTGCAATTCTCCATGGTATTTGCTCACCTGATGAACAAACTGCTCGCCTCTTTGCACAGCCCCCACCATGCAGGGTTGTTGGGTATATGGTCACAGGGGCAAGAAAGATCCCAGATATTCTTTGGGAGGTGGAAAGAAGTAAACAGAAAAGGCAAAGGGAGTTTTAATACCTCCCTGTCATGAGCATCTGTCTTGCTCCTGCCTGCAATGAAGCTCTCACCCTACTTTCTCAGCTCCTAAAAACAGTGCGAGTGCCCTGGCAGGTGGGCAGGAGATGAGAATGAGGTAAAGCCTCTTCCAGTCCTGCAGCAGCAAGATGCCTCTCCTCATCCTCCCGGATCTCCCAGCTCTGCCCTGTTGCAAAGCACATCAGCTGTGCAGCCAAACTCGCATCCAGGGCTCCAGCAAGATCTGCTCTTCTTTGCCTGTAGCCTCCCACTTCCCACCTCTGACCATGATTTGTGGGGTGAGAGAGAGGGCAGTAGGAAGACCTCTACTTTCATGTTGGAGCTGTGCCTGCCTGTGGCAGGCTGATCTTGGCTGGCCACCAGTTGCCCACCCAGCCGCTCACTCCCCCTTCTCAGCAGGACAGGGGGAGAAAATAAGATTAAAAACTCATGGTTTGAGATAAAGGCGGTTTAATGAAAGAAAGCAAAGGCCGCACATGGAAGTAAAGCGAAAAAAAAAGATTTATTTTCTACTTTGCCTCAGCAGGTGATACCCATTGACTTTCTCAGAAGCAGGGCCCCAGTACACACAGCAGTTGCTTTGGAAGACAAATGCCTTAAAAATGAATCCTTCCCCCAACCTTCTCTCAGCTTTTATTGCTGAGCACGACAGTCATATCCTCTCTGGTCAGTTTGGGTCAGCTGTCCCAGCTATGTCACCTCCTAAACTCCCCCGCCCACCCCCCCGGCCTACTGGCCTTGGGAGGGTGGAGTGTTGGGGAGAGAGCCTTGGTGCTATGAGAGCACTGCTCAGCAGCAGCCAAAACACCAGTGTGTTATCGACACCCTCCTAGCTACCAGTACAAAGCACAACCCCATGTGGGCTGCTGTGGGGAAAAATAACTCCCTCTCAGCCAGACCCAGTACACTGCTGCGGGTAGTACAAGAAATACTGATAATAAATGAATATAATATCTTAGACAGCTGGCAAAACAGAGGCTAGCATGCCTGGCAGATTATACTTTAGCTGGGATCCTCCCTGCTGCCAGGAGCAAGCCACGGCCCTGGCATCGCTCATATAACTCCGTAATACTGGCAGGCCACGCTCTGTGCAGGAGTACTTTGCCTGATGTGGAAGCCTCACTGGAAATAACGGCTCTGGCTGCCTTTCCCAGGGTGTGCCGGAGGCGTACTGCAGTCTGGGCTGCCCTCCAACACAGAAAGGAGCGTCTCATGAGACATCCCAAGGTCCTCTGCTACATTTTTCATGATAAAGAAGTGTCAAGGGAGTGCAAAGGGATGGGATCACCTTTGCTTTAAGGCAGAAAGCAAACAGTCAAAAGGGCTGTCATCACCCTTTTGATATTAAGAACTGCCCAATAATAGTTAAGCACAAGGACCAAAGGATGCAACCTAGGGAATTATTGCTTTCCTATGGCTGGAAGTTGTTAAGAGTGGGCTGTGCAAGCATCTCATCAAGGGTCTCATACTGGGCCAGGGGAGTAACTCAGTGTGTCTCCTAAGATCCTGGAAGTCCTATTTTTACTGTTTCATCTTGGACTTTCCCCTGTAATTACCCATTTACACAAATTGCACTGAGGTAGCTGTGCAGAGCTCTCAGATTTCCCCCTCTCTCCTTGGTCTCAGTGAAATGCATTACCAGTTGCTGTTTTCTACCTCAGAAAATTATGGGTCATTTTACAAGCAGCAAAAGTGAATTTCAGGTGTTGACTAGTTTCCTAGAAAAGGTATAGGTATGGTTTTACAGAATAGGAACAAAATAAGCATTTCCTTTGGTTTTAACTTATTTTGTCGTACTGTGTTTGCATGTTCTTAGCATCATGAGTCCAGCTTTAGAGTCATCTGGGAAAGGATAATCCCATGTAAGATTTTAGAAAGCTGGAAAAAGTCACCAGAATAGCTGTTACACACAAAGAAAGCGTACAGTTTCCAGTATTTTGCTAGGGATGGAAGCATAGTCTCTGAAGAGGCTACCTCATGGCTTTCTCAGTCTGATGCCAGACCTGAAACTTGCCCTCACACTGAGGACAAATATCCACCCATCAAGGAGTGGGAACCAGTCTTCTTGCTGATGTCCTACCACTTCAGGTCCCACTGTGTTTAAAGGTGTCCTGGTTTGAGGGGGTAAGACTCCAGGATTAGCGTTCACCTTCAGTGTGGATTGAACAGTTATGGCAGTTTCTGACTCCCTGTTTCCTTAGATTAACTTGATGGACAGAAAGAACAAGGTACTTTTTTTTTAACAAGTGGAAGAAGCGTCTTTCCTAGAGTCTTTGTTGGCATTTTTGTTTTAAATAATAAGTGGCATGCTGAAGCCCCAGAAAAGGAGAGCTATTTTGCAAAGGACTTGCAGTACAATCAAAAGCACATTACAAAAGTGGTCTGGCACATGGCTCCACAGGCTAGAACAGAGATATTTCAAACAAATATAAGATCAATATGTTTATTATTATGATTATGATTACTATTAATAATTTTTTAAAGCATCACATTCTCAAAGTGTAGCTGAATTTTCTTCTAACTTACCTTCTAACTGTTCTGAGATACTGGGTCACAAGTATTTTTACTTTCATTTCCGTTCTTCGTCAAAAGTTTGACCAGTTGCCTTCCACCTTACAGCAAAGGTTGATGGGAATGCACTGCAGTAGAAATAAGGAAGGTGAGGAAGACAAAACCTAAGTATAGATCAATTTAAACCAGCAGCTGAGTTTCTGGTTAAAACTGTTGAGTCTTACTTTTTATACTTTATTGGAAAATTTGCGAACAGGAACTTTTAGATCCAAACTTGATCTTTTATGTCTGCCATTAACTTTTCTTTCTGGCTACCTCCTTTAAGTTACAGCCCTACAGTAATTCAACTTCTTAAGTTTTTTTCCAATCTTATATGAAATATCTTGCCTGTGAGTGAACATAAAATTTCGCAATACTTTTACAACCAATAGACTTTTTAGAAAATGAACTCTCTTGGTTTTGTTTTGTTTTGTTTTGTTTTGTTTTCTAAAGGCATATTTTCTACTTGCCCTCATATTTCACTTCTATCTGAAGGACATACACTCGTGCAGTCATTGGATTTTTTCTGTTCCCAGGACATTCTGGTGGCCGCTTATCCCTTTGTTTCTGGTTTTGTTGTGAACCTAAACAAGTACAACTTCACGCTATCCTCTACGGGCAAGGGGCCTCTGCTTATTTATGAAAATATGGATGAAACATGCCACGAGGTGGCACCCCGGACCCGTGTCTGCCACCACCATCTCCCAGCACAGTCCCTACTCGCAGGGTTTCAGATTTAATCCCAGAGGTTCACATGGTGGTCGTTCAATTCCAATGAGCTTTAGAGTAATAAAGGCTTTATATTTGTGGATAAAGCCAACTTCATGTACAGATGAAGCTGTTATTAAGCCAAATCGTACACAATGTGTTTCCTGGAGTCTAAGGTTGCGCATGGAAGCCTTACAAGCTGTCTTTTAAACAGCCTTAATGTAGCATTTAAAAAAAGAGAACTTAGAAAGGATTATCAGGAGTATGACTTGGATTCTTTAACACCTCAGTCTATCTGTGGCATTTATACACTGATGACGTATGCCATTACCAGAATGACGACAAACTATGTGACCCTGGCAATGTCCATCCTCACGGCCACTCGGTCAGGGGCCAGCAGCATCTCTGCTTTTCACCTGTAGATTTTGAACTGAAGATCATACAGAAAGTCTGTGCCAAGGCAAAGGAGGGAACCAGAATTTCTGCATCCCAGGTCAGGATCCCAGGGCATCACAATCAGCTGTCCAAGGAGACAAGAAGGGTCCAGTTTCATTCCCTCCTGCACTGATTCACAAGGCTGGTGCACCATGGGAGCAGTCTGTGCTATGACATTAGTGCTGTTGTCACCGTGACAGTCAAAAGACCCAAACAAGGCAAAGAGTTTATTAAACTGCTGGAGATGAGAGGGGAAAAAAAGATGCTTTCAGGCACACAATCCCTTCTACAGACTTTTTTTTCCCCTCCTCCTATTATCTCCCCCCAAGATCCTTTCTGTAAAATACTACTGTCTTAAAACATAACTGTAAATCTCTTTTCTAGGTACAGATTTGATATGGAACACCTCCTGGACAGTAAGATAAACTGAAAAAACATAACAACTTAATTTCAAATCCTGCTAGGACTGTCCCTTCAGAGCTACAGCTAGAAAATTTACTCTCAATTATATTTTAGGAGAAATTATTTTATCCAAACCAAGGCATCTTATTGAAGGCGATGGTAACAAAAGTCCAATGCAGATTTAATTACCACACAGATCTAGATAATACTATCCAAGGGCCATTTTCCAAAAAGTCTTTTTACAGGAGCAATTGCCATGTCCTGTTAAGAAGTGCTCTGATCATCAAATTATGAAAGCTCTGATCCTTTTAAATGCCTGAACTTTTTCACTTACACGCTGAAAAATCTGCTTTCTAGACCCCTGTTATTACTGCCTTGTGGCTACAGTCAATGATTACCTTCTGCTTTTCCATGCTTTGTTTCCCATGTGCTCTTTTGATTAATCACATTTTAGTAAACTATATTGACAACGTTATTATGCTGCGCTTAATCTTTGTCTTGCTGGCAGGAAAATGGAGCTGGGAGGTGCCAGCATCCCCCAAAAGCAGGAAAATAATAGCAGGCTATAAATTGATATTACAACACATGCTCTGTCTGATGGTGCTGCCTGCTGCGTGTAACAGGGAATAGCAGTGACCCAGGTGAGGCCACGGCAGCTGATGGAGCGTGGCCACAGCAGGGTGCCTTCTGCAGACTCACACCGCTGTGCACCCAAACTGGCCCTTTATCCGTTGCAAGGGGTTTTTTGGACATAAATGACAACTCAGCATTCTGGAAATGGCTTAATTGGTGTTCTGTAAGCTGCAGAAATTCCAGCAAAGTAAATGAAAGAAACAGGAACTATCTTCCCCTCTACCTGTCTAATTCTATCAGGATGAGGTTTTGCAGTATATAATCTTCAGTTTCTTCATTCTCTACCCCAAGCTGGGTAGAAAGTCTCAGCTTCAGATTTGTTTGGACTATGCCCTTGGGTCAGTCAAAGTGGAGCATCTTGCTGTAGCCTGCTGGGTGGCTTTCATCCCTCTGACCATACTGCACTCGTCTCCACTTAAGCAAGCAGGCTGAAGCTGAGCATGAAGCATGTGAGATGACGAGCACGAGTCTCTATCACCGCAACTCCTCTGCCTGCTGTGAGGCTCACAGGGAACTCCTGTGTGCATGCCAAACCCGTTCTGAAGTGCTGACCTTTGGGCTTCCCACCGTGACCTCCCCAAGTCTGTGCTCGGTGAGGAAGGAGTGATGGGAACTGTGGGTGGCTCTGGCTGTTCATTCAGGCGATGTGCAGCAGCTTGCTGCGATATGCTGTACTGCCACACTTCTTCAGAAATGCAGCGGTTTAGAAGAGGCACCCACCACCCTCTGCCTGTCTGCTTTCTTGATGTTGGCTCTCTGTTCCCTGGGCTGCTTGGAGTGGGCAACTGACGGCAGCGTGAGATAAACATGCCGCAGGCAGCGGGAGCCAGCAGCCATTGGCCCACAGGCAGGAAAGACTCACCTCATGGATTTTTCTTCCATGTCATCCCTTGTGCCATGAGAAATTTGCCTCCCTGACTAGCATTTGGGCTCCAGGACAGCTACTGTCTTCTATAAACTGGAGGCTGAAAACTCCAGTTAAGGGTGCTCACAAAACAATAATGAGTTTGGAGACAATCTTTCCCCTGGAGTCTGAGGTCCAATTAGACAAGATCAAGGACAAGAAACTTAATAACACTGTTCCCACTTGACAGGTGGGCAGCCAAGAAGCAGACCAACAAAGAGTTGTATTTTTGACATATGTAAACAATCAAGAGGAGCTTGACACCTAAATGTTTTTACAAATCAGACAAATGAGAATGCATCCTCTAAGGTTTTGGTCCTGCAGGGACTTAAAAACAGGCATAACTTTATTTATATGAATAGTCCAACTGAGGAGGAATAGTTCCTCAGAGTCCCTCTGAAGGACATCCTTTGTCCCTTCTGCAGGATCAGTCCTTAAGTGCATATTGGTGCTGAAGCATCAGACTGATTTTGAAAAGCAACAAGGAACCCCCCCTTAGCCAAAAAAGTAATGCACATCAGTGGCAGCTAAAATATGTCTCTCTGATGTGCCCAGCTTTTATTCCCTTAAAACATTATAGAAAGAAAAAAAAAGGGCTGTATTTCCTTTTTTTTTACCTCCAGTTTTAACCGCAGGTACAGAAATGCCCCACTGTAAAAGCTGGGTGTACGGACAAGCAGGTTTTACATATTTGTATTGAATTATTGCTTCTCTATTGTTTTGTTGGTGGCTACTGCTCTTGGGCATCCTTGGGTTTTGACGGTCACATCAAAGGAGCTGCTCTGGCGTGAGAACCGGTCAAAGTGAGCCAGATAATTCATGGATTTATTACTGAGGTTGGTTCCCATGATTGTCAGTGGGCAGCAGCCACTGCTGTGTCGTAATCCTCATTCTCTTGGTAAGGCACATACTGCCTTAAAAAGATTTAATGATCCAATAGTGATTTACTAATGGGAATCTTTCTTGTGGGTTTAGCAGGCCTTGAAGGAGGACAGGGCAGCACATGAAGGTCAGTTTTCAGCAGTATGGAGAAAGGTTTTTATTTGTTTGTTTTTGTTTTGAGATTTCTGTTTGTAGCATTTTTATCTGCTAACTGCAAAAATGCATCGAGGGGACAGTCATAGTAGCTGGGCAGGTATCAGACCCATGGCAACATGGGGAGGGAAGGAAGCAAACACTGGTGGTGGCAGATCACGACTGAAGACGTGAGATAACTATCAAAAAGCCCAGACTTTGGCCTTCGTGATCTTCAAAATGAAAAGAGCATGGTGAAAGAGACCGGAGCAGCCTGGTGAAACTGCAGGCTGGTGGCTGGTCCTTGCCACCGGCTGTTGCAGAGGCGGCTGCCTGCCAGGGACCTTTTGCTGTGGTTGCATCCCCTTTCTGTTAGGAAAGGAGGGAGGGGGCTGCCCAAAAAAGAGGGCAAGGGAAGGAAAAGGTGAGGAAGCGGTTTTGCCTGTCGAGAGGCAAGGAGATGCTCCTTGCGCCGAGGAACCGGCATGCCCCGCCGCCACTCCCTCTTGCCACCCTGGTGCCTCTTCAGAAAAACAAACCCAAGACAACCCAAACAAAATAAACTCCCTTCTCCTCCACCAAAATACGTTTAGAAAGCAAGAGAGGGAGAGTGGGTGGAGGCACAAACAATGTTATTTTATTTTAAGGCTTGTATATTAAACCGAAGTGTTGTGCTGGGAAGTGTCATTAAAAACTATGTGAACTATCCACACACAACAGAGCTCATCTTGTTAATCTGGTTACAAAAGTGTACCTTAAATGCATAACCTTTTGTTTTAAACTCCTAGAGAGAGAGTCCTTCTCTTAAAGAAAAATAGTTACTTGACTCTCTGATACATGAAAAAAAATTATTTTAAAAAATGGCATTCAGAGTTAAATCAAAACTAAGGGGCAGAAAATTGTAGGCCCTTAAGGAATCGTAATTTTGTCTCCTTAGGTTTATGGATTGTCTTGTAGTAATTTATTAGATTTTCACCTACCACACAGTGATACCGAATACTATCTATGGGTATTCTTTACGGGTAAAACAGTTCTCTTTACATCTTCCAGTGATACACCATTTCCTGGAGCAGCGTGCTGATTCCATAGAGTGATGTCTTGCAGTGTAACGTATGTGAAGATGTGGGCAGAGCTAGAAATTTCCCAACTGTTAGGTGATCGCAACCACAATTTTCATGTTGCATCAAGGTATTTTTCTCATCCTGAAGATTTTCCTTTGTAGAGGAGAAAAATGCTGAATATGGACTTTGGGGAGAGCAAAATTAAGTCAAGACCTCTGAAGGACTTTCCTGTAGAATAAGTAATAGCACTGTTCAGATAAGCATCATCTAAAACTTTTAGCTTTGCTTGAATGCAATATCAGCAGCTGTAGCTGTAGAAAAGGAGTCTGCCTCTCCAGACCATGTAAATAATTCAGCCAGACACATTTCCTTTTATTTCCCACATTAATTTCCTTTTGCTTCTGACCTTTGAATTTCTAGGGTACAACACTAATTCACGTGTCCCAGCTTTGCACTGCTACCACGAATGCAGAAACATATCCCTTTAAAAACATATTATATTGACACCATCTTATAATCACCGCCACCACTGCAGCCAGACTATTAAGAGAAATTCTGAAGTTAGTGTTGGATGAGGTGTTGACTGGTCTTAGTTTTACAAGATCGATAGAGGACACAGCACGTTATCATCAAATGACTTTGATATTGATTTGTTCTGAGAAGGAGGCTGAGTCTTTGAAAAAAATTAGATCACGTGAAAATATTACTAAGCTTCAAACCCTATCTCTCCACAGATGATGCAAGATAGAGAAGGAGAAATTCAATTGTTTGGCCATACACATTTAGTGCCACTTAAGCAACCCTGTGTTTCCCAGGTGTTTGCACAGGGCTGGCAGAGGTGACACAGGACACAAGGGAGACCTGCAACTTCCGGAGCGATAGCTGGAGCCCAGCTTAGAACATGGCAAATATTTAGGCAACTGAATGCCAACTAAGTGATTATATTTACGCATTAATAGCATTTTACAACTTCCAGTAGTAGTATTTACCAGAGGCAAAAAAAACCCCTAGACCCAAACCCCAAACCAGAACACTTCTTTTCAGATAATTATCTGTCAAAATTTTATTTCATTTGTACATTGGCTTTACCCTTAAGTTGAGATCCCAGCATTTCTAGCACCTGCCTGGTGCTCCTCTGCTTATAATTTCTGGTCACAGATGTGTTGCTGTGGTCATTGCTTTTGAGACTTTTACACATTAACTTCCAACGCACAAGCCTTTGCTGTGTAAAATAGTGAAGCAGAGGAACAGAGCACAAATGAAAATTCCAGTGCAGAGTAATTACACCCATGTTCAGGCAGTAGCCTCACACAAATGAGGCTGGGCACATGAAGCTTGCAAACAAAGCTATACCAATTTCTTCATCTTTTCTTGAAGTTGGACAAAACTACCTGTGAGTATTAAATCACTCGGCTCCTCACTGGTGTGATCTCAGGCTATCTGTGCCTGTAGAAGCAGATGACTAATGAGACAGGTAACTACAGAGCTGGTAACAGTCCACTTCATGCTTCAGTAGTATTTTCTGATGTAGTATCTTCTGATGAAAAGACCTTTGTGACCTTTTTCTACTACGAAGAAGAAACTTCTCAATTTGTCAATATCCATGCCCCAGGCTTCGATAAATGCCCTTTATTTATCTCATGACATCTGGATTGATGTATCATCTTTCAGAATAGCTGCAAACCAATGTTTTGAAGGCTCACACTAAGGAGGCAGCAGCATGAACTGGCACCTCCTGGCAGTTGTTCAGGCAGATGTAGTCACAGCCAAGATGCGATTATTCTGCTTTGAATATACACATTCAGCCCTCAGCCACAGTAGCTGTTTTTTTCTTCTGGGGCAATACCTAATGCCAGATTTCCTCCATTTGCAAGCAGAGCAAAGGGAGGACAGGCAGCACCGCCTCTCAGTTGCCCATCTCCTCTCTAGGGTAATAATCTTCTCTGGGTGTTGTGTGACACAGCAAGTCCAACAGCAGCCTAAGTGCTTTCTATTTTCACTGCCAAGGGCTAAGGTTTCGAGCATGCTAATGCTGAGTGACAGAATTGGTTTTTAGCTTTTTCCTCTGAAGAAAAACATTCTAGGAAATTGCATAACCTCCTTTGATCCTTTTGATAACTGGAATTTAAGGTTGCATACCCACTCCTTGAAAAGTTAGTCAAAGCCAACCGCTTACATGTTGAGCAAGCAGCCTGACTTGCTTTCTTGTGCTATGAGCTATGATCTAGTCCTAAATGATATAAACTACAAATGTTCTTCCTCCAGGTCCATTCATCATTCAATGCAGAATAAAGATAGAAAAGGGCCAAAGTAAGGTTGCACATGCACAGCCACGGCTCCTACCTTTTGGATCTCGGTTATGCCAAGGAAACAGTTTTCCCTCGCTCTGTTTTAAAAATCGGGTAGAATCCTTCATCTCTGACCTGTCAGCACAGCTACAACAAAAGCTATTACCTTCTGATGTCTTTCCAACAGCACATCTCAAATATGCTGCTTCTCCATTAATTTCTCACCTGGGAAATCTTCATCCATTGTCACAGAGGTAACATTCCCAACAGAGGCTCAGGACTGGCCTATTCAGTAGGGCCTGTTGCGACAGGACTAGGGGTAATGGTTTTAAAATAGAGGGAGGTAGATTCAGATTAGGGAGGTAGATTCAGATTAGATATTAGGAAAAAAATTTTTACAATGAGGGTTGTAGAGCACTGGAACAGGTTGCCCAGATGGATGCCCCATCCCTGGAAACATTGAAGACCAGGCTGGATGAGGCTCTGAGCAACCTGATCTAGTCGGGGTTGTCCCTGCTCCTTGCAGCGGGGTTAGACTAGATGACCTTTGAAGGTCTCTTCCAACCCTAACCATTCTATGATTCTATGACTGAACAGGCATGGAGGCTGAGCTCCTGTCTCATGTGCTGGTCTCTTCAGGTGATTCAAATTAAAAAAAAAACAAACCAAACCAAACCGAAAGACAACAAAACAAAACAAGAAAAAAGAGAAACATCAGCAACTCAGTGTCCATGAATTTGGCCTGTATTCCAAGAGTGAAAATGGGATAAGCCCAAACACGCAGGCTGCCCAAATCCATCCATCGTGCGTTGTTTCAGGATTCTAAAATAACTAAACTTTCATCTAATCTTTTAGCAATATTTTTTTCAAACTCCCCTTTTTTAGAATGAAGTAAAATGTTGCATTTGGAGAAAAAAAATTGTAATGTTTTGGGGCACATCAATTAGATTGGAGCCCTTAGGTGGAATCAAGTCAGCAGCTGCCCATTTTTAACACAATAAGATGCACAGAAGACCTCCTACCAGGCTCTTAGAGGGCAGGTAAATAGTTAACAGCTTTGTCAAGTAGGGTTGCAACCTGCTCTTTCTCATGTAAATAAAGCCCACTTTTATCTACTTGCCAGTTCTCTAATGTCATCTTATTTCTTGAAACTGCTGCTATGGAAAGTGAATGGTACCTGAACTGGATGCTGCTAAACATGCCAGTACAGCATTTGTGTCCTGAATCAAAAAATGTCTAAATACCCCTCGAAACAACAAAACTTCAAAGAATATCAAGGATGATTTACAGCACAGGGGTAGCAAGCCTTCTTCCTTCTCTTTTGTTCATTTTCTCCATGGGACAGCATGCTGCTCAAGCAAATCCAATCCCTCCTTGTGCGGGTGCTGCAGACCAGCTGATACAGGCAGGGATGGGTTATGTGTTTGACATTTGGGAGAAAGGGATGGTGGGGAGTGAGTCACTGAGCTGAGGCTGCACTTTGGCACTGGATGAAGTCTCTGTCTAGCTGAAGGGTGGTCACCCTGTGTCTGTGCCTCAGTCTTGTCAGCTGTTATTTGGGCATAATAATCTTTGAGTATCTTTCAGACACGTAAGACTTTGGGCTTACCCTTATGGACAGAGCTTTACATGCCTCCTACAGACCAGCTTTGCAGATCTCAGATGAAACAACAAACCCTTGCCTCAGTGAGAACTGTTAAATTAGAAAACCAGAACTGGAGGTGAAAACTACCCTCTATCAATCCAGATATTTAACAATGTCCTTGGGTTAAAATCTTGCCCTTCCAAACACAGGCTCCTAGTGAGGATCTGAAGGAAAGCCGAATCAAGAAACCCCAATGATTTTTGGGGCTCTCCAGGATGGACAGATGGGTTTGTACCATTAAACGTACCATCGATGCGGAAACAGTTCACAAGCCTGAAAAACGACGGTGCTTTACCGGCTCCTTTTTTCTGCCCATTTCATAGAATCATAGAATAGTTTGGGTTGGAAGGCACCTTTAAAGGTCATCTAGTCCAACCCCCCTGCAAGGAGCAGGGACATCTTCATAGAATTACAGAATGTTCATAGAATCATGCCGTAGGGCTGCCTGGCTGAGCAAGGGGAGCAGCAGAGGACGGAGAAGCCAACAGACTTGTTGCCAGTGGCAGAAAATAACTTCGAGTCCACGAGTATTCCTCAACAGCAAAGAAAAACTGCAACAAATAATGCATAAAACGCAGTCAAAAAGGACTTCATTTAATTAGTGATATGTAAAGACTTTTGCATAGAAAAAAGGTTAACAAAGTAATGCATAAAAGACCGACTAGGTACAGTATTTTAAAAACAAATATTTTAAAGTATATTTTGCATAATGTTTAACATTCTCAATGCTTATTGCTTTCTCCACACAGCAGAGAAATCAAGTGCATAATAATACATGCTGTGTTTTATTTTATTTTTTTTTTTACATAAAATCTCTAGTTCTTGACTGGATGTATTAAAATACTTAGGTTATTTTAAGTCACTGTAATAAAAAATGAAAGCAAACCATTTTATGCAGCACTAGTTGTCTGGGTATTGACAAAATAATTTACTGACATTCCCTTTAATACATTCATTTTGGTTTGGAATCAAACCCACTTTACAATGTTGGCGTGTTAATAGCCAATTTAAAAATTGTCCCTACCATAACTTCATTCCTACCCAGAGTGATTGTTCTCCCAGAAGTTGATAGTGAAGAGGGATCTTGCACAGAATCGGCTAAAAGTAAATGTCCATATACAGGTAAATAAGTTAATTTGAACTCTTGGAACACTGAGTCTCTCGTATTGGCATGAATCAACCGTATCCAAGTGTGCACACTTTAAATAGGTGGTTACTTCTGGGTGCATGACAAATTCACCATTTGTGCAGATACGAGCTAGCACCATATTTAAGCCATAAAAAAGGGTGCCTCAAGGCTCACAGGCAGTGCTGAAACGTTCATTAATCCCAGCACTGATAAGATAATTGCTTTTACCAATGCTCTGCTAGATGTCACAATTTGGCAAGTCTGTACAAAGAAAGTGAACTAAGGAAGCGAGAACTAGGCCTGTCAAATTGAACATTCCTCCTCAGCAATCTTTTGGCTAAAAAAAACCTCTCCCCTTCAAGAGCACGCTCTTCTCTGGAAAGATATCCCAGTTCTGAAGTTGAATGTAGGATTTTGCCTCTCTCCCATACCATTTCCATACCTGTGCAATGTTATTTGTTTTAGCAGAACACACATATATATAATTTTTTATTACTATTTTTTCAATGTCAGGCACTTACGAAACTCAAACTCTTTTTCTAGCCTGGGGAGACCTGGTAGATGCGATCCCTTACCTCTCTGCCCAACAAGGATGCATAGCTGGAGAATTATTAGTTCTAGTGTCTACCTGTTTCCCAGGAAACCTCTACATGCTGATATGGTCGCACTGTTTCTGAGAGCCACTGCTGCTCCCTCAAGGTGCCTCCAGTGAAATAAACTGAGAAGAAGAAGAAGATACCATCCTCTGTCCTCTCGGATGCCTGAAAAGAGGACAGCTGTGCCATTCCTTGACGGCCTTGCCGGCACCACTCAGGCCCTTTTGGGCGAAGGTGGCTGCTTGGCCGGGCTTAGCAGGAAGGACACGCTGAGCTTCGCAGGCTTGTGAGTGGCTGTGGGCATCTGTGGGCACGTGGAGGTCTGTGTGCACGTGCGCGTGTGCTGAGGGAGAGGAGGGAGCCAGACCGGGAAGGGAGATGGGGAACTTAAAAGGCTCCAACTTCAGTCCCCCAGGGTCGGTAGGGTTTAGAGCTGCCCCCGCTCCCAGCCTGCTGAGGGCTGGCGGTGGCTGATACGGCCAACGGAGGGGTGATGGCCGTCGCGGCGGCCACGGCGGCTGCAGCGGCACTTGGGGGAAGCATGGGGAAGGCGCCGGTAAAGGAGAGGGGGAAGCTCTGGGCAGCCGCTGTGGCTGCCGCTGCCGCGGCGTGAACGGTAGCCGAGAGGGACAAGAGGGAGGTAGAGAGAGGGGGGACGCAGGGAGCGACACTGCCAGCGGAGGGGACTCTGAGGGCAGCGTCAGCATGGGCGAAGGTGGCTGTGAGCAGGGCAGAACCATGAGGGGGTAAGTCCGAGGAGAGTCTGCACGGGGCGGCGTCAGAGGCATGAAGTCCATTGGGCTGCAGCAAAGCAGCCGGGAGGTGGTGAAAGGCGGCTGCCCAGTGGTGAGGGTGCAAGGGGTGGTGGTGGTGGGCCATGGAGGAGGTCATGGCAGCGGCTTCCCTCTGAGAGGCACAGGTGCTCAGGTGAGACACGAGCCTAACGCGCAGGGGGTCGGATGTGTCGAGACCTTCCACCGAAGTCAGGTACCTCGCAACCTCTGTCAAGCACTCCCGGAAGCCGATGCTCATGAAATCCATGGCCAGGGAATGAGCGTCAAAATAACCTGCAAGGGGACAGCAAAAATTGTGTTGAGTGTTGAGCCAGCCTCGCAGCCGACACTAGGTAACACGGCTAACCAGGTCCTTGCTCAGTTGCCAGATCTCCCATTTACGGGTTAAGATTTGCAACGTGAAACGTTTGTTCGCTGATCTGTAAATGATTTGTGTGACCATCCCAGTAATGCAATAGGCTACAGTTGGTTTTGCAGACAATATACAAATGAAAAGAATTAAGTCCATAAGTACTCGTGATACTTTAAAAGATATATGATGCCTCTCCCGAAATTCCTCAGCAAGCTGGTGCAGTACAGCATTGACTGTGTGTGAACGAGACTTTTATCCACACAAAGAAACAGGCTGGAGATCAGAGAGTTTGCATGTACGACCCTGCCTTTTCTTCCCTATGCTGGCATTCCTCATAAGGCGCTCAAACTATTTCTCGACATTGTGAGACAGTTGTCGTAACTGCTGCCGGAGTCCCATCTACTTCACAGAGTCATTAAGACAATATGACATACGGTGTTATTTAACTACAAACTAAAAACATCTTGTCATGACTCTGCACACACACAATAAAAAGCTTTACTGTGAAAACGTTTTATGTAATGCCATTGCTAATTTGGAGATGGAAGACTGACAGTCATATGGTCCATGAGGTATTTCAACAAACAGCAACTGGAGCTCCACAGGCTTGGGACAAAAAAGCATTTGAAAAAAAAAATTGTCTTATTAAATGCACATGAAAAGATATTCTCTTTATGAAAGGCTCTAGCCTAGCCAAATCTAGGGCTTAAGTTGCAGCTTGTCAACTACAAAAACCTATTCCGGTTTTTGGAATTTTCCCATTTTAGTTTAAAAGTAGTCTCCTTGGGAGAGTAACGTCCTATCCACTCCCAAGCTGGTACTGTGGTTTTTTGCTCTTGCTTTCAGTGAAAATTTTTAGGTATGCGTGACTATGATGTGTGTTAGTGTATAAAGATCAAGTGCCCTTATTATGGAGCAATACCTGCATTAGGCCTTGCACTCTCTGGCATGAAATAATCGCAGTTGTTCTGAAAAACGCTAGCACCTTAGACAATAGTTTTCACTTTTATCAACTTTCAAGCAAGAAAAGAGCCTTTCAGTCACTGCATGCCCACATTACAGAATTAACTTGGGCACGTTTATAGACGTTGCCCCAAATCTCCTGCCTGCTATATAGCCCTTTGTGCCAAATTACGACAGCAATTTTGACGCAGGCTGCCTTACACATCTGAGGCTGTAAGAATCTCGAGAGAAATGCCAGCTCGGCCAGCAGATCAGTGAGAACAAGGGGTCAAGGACTCGTCTCAGCAAGCACCGGCTCCTCGCAGCTTTTGTCCTGCCAGGCCCACTGCAACCAAATGATCTGTGGAGATGCTGGGGTTTGAGTGAACTCCTGAGAAGCAAACACCAGGCAGGCCAGCGATGTCGAGCTAGCAGGGTACCTGCGCGGGTGCCAGCCAGCCTGGCGTGGGGACTGCCTCTGCGCCAGAGGCTCCAGGACCTCCGGCAGCTTCAGAGGGGCTGACGTGAAGCCAAAGCCGCTTCCCGGCTTTGGTCATGAAACAGCCAGCCTGGGGGTCCTTAGAGTGTGTGGCTCAAGCCAGGGCTTCCCAGCCTCCCTCCCTCCGGACTGGAGGAGACGTGGGGGATGCGGTTGTCACCAGCTTCCCCTGAGTCTGAGCTCCTGGCTCTGTGACGAGCCATCCCAAAGCCCTGGTGATCCTGGCTCCCTCTCAATCTCCTATGGTGGCCAAGACATGAAAAGAGAGGGGAGATGAGAGCTGGGTCTCCCAGGCTCCATTATGTTTTGATTTTGATGGTTATCTTTCCCAGGTTTCCCCTTTGCTGGCTTCCCTCTTCTGAGAGAAACTTCAAAATGTTGTTTGTCGTTTCTTTTTTCTTTCCAAAACCCAACACCATCCTCCACCACACACCAGCATCTTGTGGTGAATGGGAAGTCTCGGTTTTACTTCAGCTATCCTGGTATCCCATCTGCTCCACACACAGGACACTGGCTAAGTCATCTGAGCAATATCAGCCCATGTTACTGACCCAGGTGGTGGTCACCCGAGCCAAATTTGCAGTGAAGCTGCAATAAAACCACGCCGAGGTCCCAGCAAGTGACTCGCTGTTGACAAATTACTCCTCCCCTGTGCTTGCTTCCTTGGTCAGCGAAAAGCCCTGGCCCCAGGCCAGAATAATAACTCAACAGCAGACCATTGCCCACACCTGCATTGAGGTGGCGGGAACGCAGCGTCTGCACGGGACCTCAGAGGTGGCAGCCTGCCTGCCCTGGCAGCTCCGAAAAGTGGAGAAGGGAGAGGAGCCACGTCGGATTTTCTTCCGCCAGGCCCACCTCGGGCTGAGCGCGCTGAGCAGCAGCCAGCTCCACCCCAGCTTTCCTAGCCCCAGGCGTTCCCCATCGTGGGTGTCCTCTACTTCTGTGTGAGGCGGAAGAGGACAAGCCCTCCCCGGTCCTCAATGCAGGGGAGCATGAGGGGTATCAGGACCCATTTCTCCCTGCTGCAATAATAGCTTTTGTCCATAGGAAAAATGATGCAACTCTTTTTCTTTTTGCTGATCCAAAAAAGTTTCTGTCTCAAAAGATGAGTTACAAAGTGGGAATAACTACACTTACAAATAAAACAAACATCTGCCTTAAAAACACTGTAAGAAATTATATTTAAAGCTGTTACTTAGGTTGCAAAGTAAAACATTAAACAAGCAGGAAACGCAGGCTTAAACTTTGCCCAGTACTAACTCGCAAACCTCTTTTTCTTAAAGTTTCTTAATCCGTGCAGTGAGATTACTCTTATCTCTGGGTCAGAAGGAGAAGATAAAGTCACAGTATTTGTGAGGTGATTGGGTAGTGTACTGATGTGCCACCCACTATGGACCACGGTGCAGAAGGTGGCTGCGGGTATAAGCTGGCATCGCCTCTCCCTGCTCCTCGATGCTTCGTCCTTCCCGCATGGCTCTCCGGCAGCCACGGGCACTCTGGCATCAGCCGAGGCAGGGAGAGGCGCAGCGGCAGTGGCAGACCAAGGAAGAGACTGCAGGACCTGGGATTTTGAACAAAATCCGGCTTGTCTGGCCGCAGCTGGAGGCCAGGGCTCTGCCAACACCTCTCTGCCTGGCAGCTCCCATCCCAGGCACTTCATCCCCTGCCCGACTCGCTGGGTCACCCGACCTGACCCAGTTATAAAACAATCCCCCACATACTTTTTTGGGGCAGGGAGGCAGGGGAATGAGGGTTCCTCTGATTGGGTTCACCTCCTAACTATTAGTGCATACATCGGAGGGGCAGGCGCTGCTTTTTGGAGGAACGGCGTGCAGCATGAAGCGGAGGTCAGGTTGGGGGTAGCTGAGCGGCACGTCGCGTGGGGAGGGTGAAGCAAAACAACCGCCGTTTCCCGCAGCAGCTGAGCGTTGATCACCCCTTGCACCAAGTGAGACAGGGCTTGTGGAAAGCCAGCACGCAACGATGCAATTAGAGACGGCACCGGCACGCAACCACGCAATTAAAGACGGCACCAGCACGCACACGCACAGAGGATCTGCACTCAAATTGCACAAGCATGATCAATTCTAGCATTTCACAACTTTCAAGAGCGTAGCTTTACCAACTAAATAGTGCTTTCTAAAGGCTGCTTTTAGATATAAAAATTAACTTCTTTTTAAAATTTTGTATATTTTTTGAGGAATCGAGAGGTGTGTCTGTTAGACGAAGGGCTATAAAATTCCTTTCGCCTCTTATAAAACAAGTTACCTGTAAATTTTAAAGCTTAAATGGACTCCTAGCAAAAGCCTCTTAACACCTGGAAAACATGGATGTCAGCTTGGTATTAATTTTCACAAATAACAGAATACTAGCCTTCAACATGCTTTCCTATAAGCGTCTGTTGTTAAATATGCACTGACTATAAGCTGAGTTCTGGAATCGCTGCAAGGTACAGAGAGGAGCAGTAATTCAATCATGGGCTAAAAACTTTAATCAAAAAAAAAAAAAGGAAAAGAGAGAGCAGTAGCAGCTTCTTTTCTAGCCTCTACCTCTATGGCATAGGGGGTCAATGAAAAATCGGCTGGTTTCCATTACAGCAACTTGAACCATAATCACGGTAGACGGCGCGGGACATGGGAGCGTGCTTACGGGAGGCCAGCGAGTTTTTAGCTCCAAATAAGTTCTGAAATCGTGACTAGCCGAATACCTCGTGGGTGGCTGAAATAATTTGGCCTCCAGCCTCAGGACTGTCAGCTTGCACAAGCGAGGTGCGCTCAACTCCTGGCAGTCGGCTGATCTAGTAGGGATCAGCCAGTGCAGGCCCGACGTCGGCCACACCAGCGCCCACTGACTGGGCGCTACCCAGACCTCCAGCACACACACAGCGCACAAATATGAGTGCAGAGAGCACTGCTAGCCGCCTGCCCGTCTGCTTTACCAGGTACCTGGAGCTGCATAGGACAAGACTGGGTTTTGTTCTGGTGATTGAGACGATCTAACCTGGCATTTAAAAGTCTTTCCAGAACAAAGAAAATACATAAACAATAATGAAAGTTCCTCTCCATCCACTTCCTTGGGTATAGCTGCTGGATAATGAGGTTTAGCATCGGTTTTGTGCTACACAATTGTTGCCACAAACCTCCTGTTTATGTTTGGTGTTTGTGTATTTGTTTTGTCTCCCTGTGCAGATTTCAGTGCTCTTTGGAAACCCCAAACAAATCTCTGACTGGGCTGCCTGTGAATGAAGCCTTTACTCCCACAGTGTTATGAAAGCAAACACAAGCCCAGGGTCAAGTGCTTCTTTTGTCCCAGTAGTTCTTTCCCACGAGTTCAATCCTGCCATTAGCATTGATTTCCACTCCTTTAATCTGGAAGTGCCTATCATGGCGCCTCAAAGCACTTTTTTTTTTTTTTTTGTGAGATTTCCCCAAATATTAGAAAAGAAACCGTTGGCTCCTTACCTTTACCTCCCGTCGCCTGCAGCATCTTCAGATGATCCACTGTCATTTGCAGTATTTCCGCTTTTTCTAATTTGGCAGATCCCTTGGAGATAAGAGACTCATATAAATAAAGCTTTACAAGTACTAGAAACTTTAATTTGATATACTTTCCACTGAGCTCGGCCTTATGGTTTCAATTTCCCCTATCATTAGTACATTCTCAGCTTAATTCTTTCGTGAGCATCTGCCTCCCAGACTTGTCTAAGGACTCACGCTGTCTCCTCTCTAGCGACATGAGCAGCAGCAACACAATTTTGCTTTATTAAGGTTACAGCTCAACACAGCTCTGCTCTTGAAGACACCGTAGGGATGACATCTGCATGAAGTGAGAGAAATACCTAACCTTCTGGACTTTCTTTTTAACAACAAACACAACTGGAGAGCGAGCTGGCAGGACCGGTCTGCACCGTTACCGATGATTTTTTTCTGCTTTTACCAGCAGGTGTCCCTGTGGACACACACACTCCCTGAAATACCCCTCTTCTTAATCGCCTGCTAATTCTTGACATGTCATTTGGCTGCTGAATAGCCTATCGACTGAAAAAACAACCGAACAGCCGGCAGTATTTTAAGCTAGCGAGAGGCTGAGTTTGCATGGACATGAAGCTAAATACTCCGAGAAAGAAAAGAGTTCAGCTCCTCTGTCAGTAAAAATCTTTTCTGTTACTGAGGGTGGCTCACAGACTACAGGAGGTGCTGGAAAAGTATAAAATAAAACTCAAAAGGTAGTATTAAAATATTAATCTATAAATAAAACTATTTTGTGTGGTAGCATTCCCTTGAATATCTGGAGCATGCCCAGATGCCTGAGTTTACCACGCAAACGTTATTCCAGTGCAAGAGATCATCCCTTGGCATCAGTTAAAACCAGGGCTGCACAAGCCGCAGCCGCCAGTGGATCACATCCTGCAAGTCAAATTTTTCTCTTAGTTATCATCCGGCCGCCTCACTGCCGTCAACTTGTCCCGCAGCCCCAGCCGGCTTCGCCCAGGCTGCACGCGTGCAAGTTAGGTAGGGCTTGCACCCTCCTTGCGGCCCCGCTTTGCCAGCACTAATCTCTGTGAGGGACTCCGGAGAGCGGAACTGTGATTTGGAGATGGACGGAGGGAGGCGGAAGCGAAACTAAACTCCAACTTGGAAACTTCAGTGAGCTGAATGTCAAGGAGCTGGAAGAGGACCGATGACTCTGTCCTTGGCTTTCTGAACAAAATACAGCGCGCGCTCATTTTTACGCCAATACATTTTTTTCAATCCGCTTATTGCTCTCGGCACTTTCCTCATATGAAGGTTGGTGCGCGTGTGAATATTTGCTCAGAATTCCCCATTTCACATGCAACTACATCCTGTACTTTTCTCAGACTTCATCTTTTCCATAGACACAGTACAAGCTGTCTCAGTGAGAGTGACTAATAGCTAAAAACTGCATGGCGCTGGGTAATTTCCAAAGGCTCTGTAGGACTTGTTTTATAATGTTTGTGGTTTTCAAGAAGTAAACAATAAAATGGGACAAACAACTGTTGTCTCTTGCCCCTGTTTTATCTAGCTGAAAAAACCTCTGTCACTACGGAAAGGCGCAGTTACAACTACGAGTTATTAAAAGCGTATTGCAGGTGACACAAGTGATGCTGTCACCATGATTAAAATATTTTAAATTTCTTTTTAGCTTTTGTTCAGATCAGGGATGTAGCGGGCCTAGTATGGTGCGGTGCTTGTCACGCAGTTACCACTGACATTCAGCATCTCGCAATTCTGCTCTCAAATTTACTTTCTGTTTTTTATTTTACTATCGTAAGGAAGTCAGGTTCTTCATTTTCAGCTGGTTCCTTTTCATTGAAATGTAGTGCCAATTGCATATACCCATGGATCTTCAGATACCTCCAGCGAAACAGGAACAGACTGAACATTGAATCAAAGCCCCCAAAACAAAGATCAAAATATGGAAAAGTAAATAAATAATTTAAATTTGAATGGCAAAACCAAAATGCCCTTTTTTTTTACAGGTCGGGTTGCATTGTAAGCTTTTGGTCTGCAATTTCACGACCAAGGAGCTGAACTAAAGTTAGCTGGATCCTTCTGGTCTTCCCACTAAATACTTTCTCACTGAAAGTCTTTGAACGTTATCACTGACTTCACCAGCTCACATGACACGGGCCTATTCCCTCTCCTAATTCTCTGGTTCTAAAGAGTAATTTCAAAACGTGAATAATGCAGACTGTCTATTCCCTTTTCAGGAAATTGGATTGATCAGTTTGCAACTGAAATTATAGATTAAAAAATAAAGGTTTCTTAAAGTACGGGCAAAGAAGATTATATTTAAAGATTTAGACAGAAGGCTGATTGACAAACAGGTTTGAGGGAGTTGTGTTGGGTTTGGTGCTGTTTTTTTTTTTTAAAAAAAATATAGAGTAAAGCGCATTTTTAACAAAACCACTACTGGAATTCATCGAAAGAACAGAGGCAACATGAACACAGTTACCCTTAAGGGAAAAACAAGCCAAAGAATGGAAATGTTTTCAGCCTTATAATGAATTATGTTTCTAATAGTTTCGCCACAAGAAAGCATTTTATTGAAATGCCTGCTTTGTGCCAGATCAGGACACATACAATATTATTTTAATGAGTTTTACAAGAGAACTAACATTGCCAGATGAGATACAGAATTTAAAAAAAAAAAAGGGCTTACTTGTTTTTCAAAAGCAGTTGGCACAAGCCGCCTCAGCTCTGATAAACTGTTATTTATACGATCACGGCGCCTTTTCTCTATAATCTATTCTCAAAAAAACAAAACAAATTAAGTTTATAAAAAAATGTTGAAGGGCAAATTCACAGCACACATGCAAACTGTCACACAGGAAAAGAATTAAAGGCAACGTACCCCTCTTCTTTTCTTTCTTGCCATAATCTGAGATGTTGTTGTTGGGGAATTTGATCGGATGACAGAACTGTTACTTTGCCTGTAAAACAATAAAAGTATGTCAGGTGTTGCACAACTTGGCACTGCTCTTTGAAGACACCTTAGGTCACTGTATTAAGTTTGCATAGTCCCTCTCATGCCCTTTTCGGTGCTTAGAAGATGTGCTCTGCACTGCACAGTATTTTTAAAGAGAGAGACATTTCATTTTTCATTGCCCCAGCATATATTTTGAACTGACAGAACACTCTGTTGGAAATAAAATCCCTTTCTGGAGACAGTTCACTGTCCAGCACAGCGGATTTCATTTTCCTTGCATGTAAAGCCCTGCCTACCACATACAGGCTGAAGAACCAAGTCCAAAACCACGTGAGCTATCTCTATGCTAAGAGCAGTGGTAAGCACACGTATCTGATGTCACCACCTCTGCCTGACCTGCTAGCTTTTGACTTTCCTTCTCATTGCTACACGAGGCGACAGATGCTCAAGTACAAAGAGCCCAGCTCGGGTCTGTTGCGTTGTCCTGCATCAGGAGCGAAATTCAAAATCCACTTTTAAAGCTGCACTACCCACCAGTACAAAAAGGCTTTTATTGCATCATAGGCGAGCGAAAAAAAAAAAATCCAGTAGCTTTTAAGACTCATTTAAGCCACTGGTGTGGATGAGTCGGGGCTGCGGTGCATGTGCCTCTAAATTGGCAGGAGCGGCTTTGAAGCCCATCGCTGTGCCCGCGGAGGTCCCAGGCTAGCTCTCCTTGGCCAACCACCACAGCTCGCCTTGGCTTGCGCACCGGCTCTGCTGAAGTTACCACTCAACTCCTCCGGATCCCCGCTCACTTTCCACGGCTCGCTTCCCACGGGTGCCAATTCCCTTAGGTTGTTCGGCCTGCTCAGAGAGGTATTTTGGAAAAGAGCCGATTGAAAATGGCAAATTAAGCGCAGCTAATGAGCTGCAGCCTGATGGCTCGCAAGGTACTTGCGCGCTCCGCGTAATTTTGAGGTGCGGGCAGCTGGACCGCGGGGCAAGCTCCTGGGGGGCTATCAACAACGGGCTAGTTGACCTGCAGGGGGAACAAAACCACACCCCGCTTCGCACTCGGGCCCCCCTTCACTCCCACCCGAGGGGGCGGCCGGGAGCCCACCTCGCTCTGCCCCATCCCGGGATGCACCCCGACCCCCACGGAGACGGCGGCCCCGGGGTAGGGGAGGGTGAGAAGGGGGCGGGGGTGCCCCACACTTACCCCGAGTAGTTGTTCTCACTCCCCACATCTATAGTCTCGTCCATGTCGCTGTCTGAGGTAGTTTCCTCGCAAGGTCGCTTCATCGTGGCCAGGGGACGCGGCGCAGCTTCCAGCCGGGGTGGGGGCACAGGCAGATAAATCCGGCGGGAGGAGGTGCGGGTATCAGGCACGGCTCAGCACGCCTCAGCTCCGCAGCGGCAGCAGAGCGAACCCTCTCTGAGGCGCTTTCCCACGCCGCTGCTCAGCCCCAAGCCCGCCGGCCCGCCCCCGC
>WHYT01000107.1:0-23067 GCA_009806455.1 Tetrax tetrax
GTGCGGGGTAGCGGTGGGTGCTGTGGGCGGCTCGGGGCAGAGTCCTCACCCTCCTCCGCCCCCCTCCTCGCCCCCAGCATGGACACCGATCTGTACGATGAGTTCGGGAACTACATCGGGCCGGAGCTGGACTCGGACGATGACGATGATGAGTTGGGCAGAGAGTCCAAGGATCTGGACGAGGTGAGCGGTGGGGTGGGTGCAGGGGCAGCGTCCCACGGGAGCCTGGCGAGGGGCTCATCCTGCCCTGTCCCCCCCGCGGGAGCAGGAGCTGAGCACCACGCTCTTCACAAGCTTCCAGTGGTTCCTTTCCTGTGCCGGGCTCCGGTTCTGCACTGAGACTTTGTTTAGTGGTGGAATTTGACTCCTGAGGATCAGAGTGGGTTTGATTTTTAAAGGATTTTCAAGGCCTGTTCCTGTGATAATGGGAAAGACAAATTCTTGGCTTGAATCGTGGTTAGAACCGGGAGCTCAAACTGTGTTTGGCGTTTTTATTTGTGTTCCATGAAATGGAGGACCTGTATTCGTTCAGCGAGGGCTTTGGGCGGCTAGCAGCACGCGCTAGCGCTGCAGCAGTACCGCGGAGCGCTCGATTCCTGGGGAGTGCAGGCAGAGCAGGGCTCCACAGACAGGAGAGGAGGGCAGGGAGGGCAGCAGAGGCTGCTGTGCCGTGGTGGGGACAGTGGCAGGGGACCGTGGGAGCCCCTCCTGCTCTCCTGTTCTTGCCTGGAAGTGGTGTTGGTTGTGCTGCGCGCGAGCGTAGTCCTGGCTTCGCGGCTCTCCTGCGCCGTACGGCACCGAACCGGTGCCTTCTGGGCTCACCGGTCCTTGCAGAGCGCTTTGGTGCCGGCAGCGGCTAAACGCGAGCGTTGCTTGCAGCTCGAGGATGACGACGACGATGACGATATGGGGGACCATGACGACGACCACCCTGGGATGGAGGTGGTGCTGCACGAGGACAAGAAATACTACCCCACTGCCGAGGAGGTCTACGGGCCCGAAGTCGAGACGATCGTGCAGGAGGAAGACACGCAGCCCCTCACTGGTAAGTTGGGGAGAAGGGGAGGGAGAAGACTCTTAATGGATCCTTGGAAAAGGGAAAATGACATTCCCTTCTGTTCTCCCCGTCGGTTTTAATGCCCCTTTTGAAGTCCCTCGCGGCCCCGGGGGTGTGGAGACTCTTGTTTGTCCAGCGGTGTGCAGATTTTGGCACTCACAACTGTGACAAACACCAGGCTGTCTTTTGAAGAACAGACACCAGCAGGTACTGGAAAACGTTTAAGGAGAAATGCAAACGCAAAGACATCACGTTTGAGCCTCCTGCAGAGGAGCAGAGTAGTTTGTTTGGAAGGGACCCGGGACGATCACCTACTACAGCTGCTTTTATCAAAAGCCAAGACGTCAGCTGGAAAATTGTGCTTTTGTCTGCAGAAGTCCCTGCTCCCTGTGACCGTTTCTGAGCCGTCTCTGGTAACAGCATTTTATTGTTCTTTCTCTTGTTTTCAGAGCCTATTATTAAACCTGTGAAAACCAAAAAATTCTCTCTGATGGAGCAGACGTTACCGGTCACGGTCTACGAGATGGAGTAAGTCACCCGTAGAGGTTTTAAGCGCGTGCTTTGGCTCAAGCCATCCCTGCTGCGATTTCCTCCCTTCTTGTTATCTGCAGGCAAAGCTGGGGAGGCAGAGGGGTGTGTCCTGCGCGGAGCGGGGGCAGATTTCGGGGGGCATTGGCTTTGTTTCTTCCTGCCACCAGCAACAGAACTGAGGGCAGCTGTCTCCCAGATTTTGAACCAAAAAGAGGAGGAAGAAGGTACAGGATTTCACCGTTTTACAGATATTTTATCTGTATGCAGCGTAGTTTTCTGAAATAGGATGTAAATCCCGACAGCTGATACAAAGCTTGGTGATCAGAAACCCTCGTGGTGCAGATTTGCTGCGGGCAAGTTTTCTTGACTGGCTCAAGAAATATTTTGTGGCCCAGTTCATACTGGGATGTTTTGGGTTGATCCCAGTGACCATCGGCTTACTGCCGTCTCCAATGAATTCCCATCGATCCTGGAGGAGTTTCCAGGGGGAATTTTTATGCTGCCAGTCGGATGCCAAGTTGCGCGTAGGTCAGCAAGTGTCTGCTGGTTGTGCCCCTCAAAGCAGCCCAGAGCTGGGAGAAAACCTCCTGGGAAAAAGTGGAAAAGAATGTAAAATTCAAGATAAAAATCTCTCCCGCAGCTTTGGTAAGGAATAAAAGCAGTTGTTTACTTTCTCTGTTAAAAATATCGTCTTCGCGTCGCCGTCTACGTGTTGCGGATGGGTGCAGGGGCTGCGCGTCCTCGCGCGCGTAGCGTTTCTGTGTGTCGCCTTCTGTTTGAGGATGAACAGATTGAGCTGCGTGAGCGTCTCGTTAGGCTCAGCTCTCCGTCCGCCACTTCACGGCTAGGCAGAGCTTTTCCCCCCCTGCCCCCCCGTTTGTAACAGTCGTCTTCGAGCGCGGATCCCAGAGCCAGAGGCGGGCCGAGCGGCGGTTCCCCGCGTGCCGAGCGGACCCTCTCCGTATCATCGAGGATCCTGTTATTTTCCAGCGGCAAAATGTCCCCGGGGTTCGTGTTCAGGCGGTTGGTTACTGAGAGGCCCGGGAGATTTTTGGAACGGCTCCTTCGGGGGGCTGTGCCCCGATACTGTCCGTACAGCTGTGTGCATTGATCAGGGATTTATTTTTCTAAGCAGTCCATTTTGCTCTTAGCTAACGACCTGTACTCTTCGTTATCTACCGCTCTGCTGATCCCCGTGTCCTCCGCTCGTTCTGTCCGCGATGAGTTCCTCTTCATCCTGTGCCTTGGTAGAAATGCTAGGATGAGACCAAGAGAAATTCCTTACGGACTCAGCCAGGAACCTGCAAGCTTGGGATCGATTTCCCGTTTAGCTTTATTTTAAGACCAATAAGCAAGCTTTTAATTGGTATTATTATTGATTTTTTGTATTTTTTTTAGCTCTTAATCAAAGTGTTGTGTGTTAAGAAGTCCACCGCATCAGTGAAAATTAAATCTTTTTAAAAAGGAGATTATTTGACAGCACTTACTTTCTGCAGAGCCATAGCAATGGGTATGTTTTATAGCCTGCCATTATTTTTCAGAGGAGTTGGTAATTTAGGATCTCAATTATGTTTTGGCCCAGATCCATGCAGAACTGACTGCCCCATCATTACCCAGCTCAGTTGCTGGTTCTGAAAAGATGTAAATTCCGTTCCCTTGAGTCCTGGGGAACGTGACTCTTTTAAGACCTGAAAATCAGAATTAAGGCTCTGCGGGGCCCCGTGGCTGCCTCTTAAAACTGCGTGGGGTGCTCGTTATCCAGCTCTGTGATTTACTTGACTGCCTGCCACTATTTGAGTGGAAGTATTTCATCATCTGAGTACGTGGATGTGACTTTTGCTCTAATACTGACTAGAAGAGAAGAAAAATACTCAATAATATTCCATTGCTGGCAGTTTTACCAGCTCCATATCCTCCCACCCACTGCCATCTGTCTAGGACTCCAACTCTCTTGTCCTCCCCGTCTGGAAAGTGGGATTCTTCCTCCGCAGGGCATTGGCAGAACGAAACTTTGGAGAGGATTCAGGGGGCACCTTGGATAGAAAGCGTAGCCGAAATAGCGCCTGCTTTTCTTAGACGCAGCAGAAGCTTCCAACAGTCTTTTGTGTTTCGTTCCTCCAGTTTCCTGGCAGATCTGATGGACAACTCGGAGCTCATTCGAAATGTCACTCTGTGTGGGCACCTTCACCATGGCAAGGTAGCGTGAATATCCGGCGCGTTTCGGGCAGTAGTAATTATCTGTTTGTTGCTTACTTTTCCCGTTGCTCTTGACCCCTCGGTCTCCGCAGCAGCAGTCTCTTTCTGCTCCTCTCGCCACTGCGGTTATTTGTAGGTTTTCTTTCAGCCACGTGGAAATAATAAAGCGTCCAGCTTTCTCCCTACCGCCGCGGGAGGGATGGGATTGTACTTGTGTTTATCTCTCTGAACACAGTCACCTCCTTTCTCCTGGGGTCTCATATTTTTCAGACTTGTTTTGTCGACTGCCTGATAGAACAGACACACCCAGAAATCCGGAAGCGCTACGACCAGGATGTAAGTGAGCTTTCGCTGCGTTCCTGCTCCGGGGAACATGGGTTGGCTTTTACACTCAGAGGGAGCGCGACTACGTGGGGAAAATGTGGTTTGGTGATGAGAACGTAGGACTGGAAAACCAGAGCGCTCTCAGTCGTAATCCTGTCTCTGTAACTTACCTCCCACCCTAACCTTGTAGAAAGAGCTATTATGTCCTGCTTCAAACTTAATATTTGAGGCAAAGATGTGTTATCCTGACTCTTGTTTTGTCTTTGCAGCTTTGCTACACTGATATATTGTTCACAGAGCAGGAGGTAAGTGACTCTTGTGGAACAGGCAGTGATTTTTATCCAGTGGTCTCATGCTTTACTCACAGTTACTTACTGTAGGCAGTTTCCTCTTCTATTTGAGCATCTTGTTGTGCCTTCCCCATTTTGATTATTTTCTTATCAATACAATGATCTGCTCCTCTTGTTTGCCTCAGTAAGATCCCTGGTCCAACTTTCTTCTATTTCCTGCAACTCTCATCTCCACGTGTGGTTTTATTTATCTGAGATGATGACCTGTGTACTGGTGAAAATCTGTACCAGACTTATCCCAGCGTACACATAACTCCTGTTTTCTCTGAGGGAAAGAGGTGGAGGGGATTCACAGCAATGATGGATGGGGTGGAAATAAACTTATTTCTCCTCTGTTTCCTTTGATGGGAACTCTCAGCCAGGTGCTGAGTCGACGTGGTTGGGCGTGAATGGGAATCTTGTTTTATCCTACTCACTAAAAATGGTCGTGACCAGAACGCTATGAAGCGTTTCTTTCTCTTCCTCTTGGTGCTCTACTTTATAGTCTGGGTGGTCAAATCTTGTACTTTGAGGTATAACTTGATAGCAGCAGAAGGGCAAAAACACAGAAAAACATGCATCTTCTGCCTCTAGAGTTGCATATTATAGTTCCTCAGCTGAAATGCAAAATTGTGCCGTGGTAGCTCACCAGTCTGAGCTTGTATGGATGGAGGAGCTGGGCTGGACACTCCGCAGGATCTCCTGGACGGATGTTTGCCTCTTTCTGATTTTTCTTTGGTCACCTTTTACATCTTGACATGGTGGTGTATCTTTTTTTTTTTTTTTTTTAACTGGTAATCCTGGTTTCCTGCCTTTCAGAGGGGAGTAGGGATCAAGAGCACGCCAGTGACTATTGTTCTGCCGGACACCAAAGGAAAGTCCTTTCTCTTCAACATCATCGACACTCCAGGTGATTGTGTGGGCCTGAACGTCCCATTTTGGGATGCGCTTAGCTGAGGCAGCTTGATGTGTGGAGCAGATACAGGACCCTGTGAACCAAGGTCTCCCTCGTTAATAAACCCCTTTGGTTCTCTGGGTACTGCTGTTGACAGGAGTAGAGCAGTGAAAACCTGTACAGGGGTGGTTAACGAGGGCCTTCAAAGAGCTTTTGTGTTGGATTGTGTGGCATTGGCTCTCAGAAAAACAAAGAAAGGATCTGTATCCTGAAACCTCACCCTCACTTGGGTGCAATGAAGCCCTGAGAAGTGTTCTTTCACAGGCAGAAATTCATGTTTTGTTTTGTGGTTTTTGTAGATGGGTCCAGCCTAGTCCCGAGCCTTTAGCTAAGTTCATTCTTCTGAAATCACTTCCAGCAGTAACGACTGTGCAGCCAGCTTTTAGTCAGGCTTGTGTTTCTGATTAGCAGGCCTAATGGAGAGCTAATGGTGCGGAAAATGTGTGAGAAGCACATGTAGAACTGGATTTTCCAGGTATCACTCACAGTGGGGACCATGCTTTTCTCAAACGCTGTTGCCCCACAGCGAGTTCCCTCCAGCCTCTGACAAGCTCCTGTGGAGGGAACATAATCACGGAACAACTTGTTGTGAGAAATCAAGGCCAGACTTTAGGGAAGAGGTCTTGGGACACATCTGTCGAGTTACAGCTCGAGATGAGGGAGGTTAGAGCGCAGGAGGAGACTGGAGGGAGAGGCATCTGTTGTTCTTTGGTAAGAAGTAGTCTTCCTTCTTTTCCTGAAGTACTTGCATAGAGCTGTGAGAAAAACAGTCACAAATGTGAGGAAAAGTGCCTGTTAGATGAGTTGTTCTGTTTATTCTCAAAAAATAGCATTCAAGCTGAAGCAAATCCCTATACAGAGCTCTGGCAGCTGCTCCCGGGTCCCTGTCTGAGGACGACGCCGTCTGTGTTCTGCCTCACTGGATGCCAGTGACCAGAGCAGAGAGACAGCTTTCTACCCTCCGCGCTGCCAGTGTCAGGGCTGACTCTGGTTCTCACCACTGTTTTGTGTTTTTGAAGGTCACGTCAATTTTTCTGATGAGGTGACAGCTGGCCTTCGTATTTCGGACGGCGTTGTGCTTTTCATTGATGCAGCTGAAGGGGTGAGTGCCAGGTTCTCCTGGGGGTTAATTTCAAAATCTCTTCCCCTGGAGCCTTTGATCCTGCCTTAGCACGAAGGCCTGGGATGGGTTCAGCTTTCTGGGATGAAGGGTTTTTGGAGGACGGTTTGGGAAGTGAGAATGTTTTCCAGCCAAAACAGGGCATCAAGCCTCTGGCTGCTGTGTCCAGGGGTGACGTTGCGAACTTCTTTGCGTCCCTGTGCCCATGGTAGCTAAAATTGAGCAGGTTATTTACATCAGAGATGTCCAATGGGTAGGATTCAAGGAATTTGGTTGGGTTAGCGCCTACTTCTAAATTTTAGGAAATTAGCTGATGGCTGGTAGCTGAGCTTAGGCTTTCCTGCAGACTTGCAGCCCTGCGTGTAAGGGTCACCGCTTTGTCTGTCGCACCCTAGATAGCATTCCGGGGAGGGCTTTCGCCAGGGGTGTTTGTGCTCGTTGTTCCCTGCAGGTGATGCTGAACACGGAGAGGCTGATCAAGCACGCCGTGCAGGAAAGGCTCGCGGTGACCGTGTGCATCAACAAGATAGACCGGCTGATCCTGGAGCTGAAGTTACCCCCTACGGATGCTTACTACAAACTCCGGCATATCGTAGACGAGGTTAATGGTCTGATCAGGTACGGGCGTTTGGGATGGTGTTTGCTGTCCCACGTGCTTTTCTTTGCAAGCCCTGTGTGTGCCTAAAAACTCGTGAGTTTGTCTCTTAACGTGTTAAAGCGTAGGAAATGGGGCAGGAAGAACCATTGGAAGTTCATCTCAGCCAGTATATTGCATTATACAGGAAGGATAACCCTGCTTGAATTCTGACAAGATTCATGGAATCGGGTCTTTTCCCCCGTTAAGAATTAGGGAATGTGTACATTTGACAAGGAACTTCTGTGCTCTCAAATGTCTCAAATAGACTGAGATTGTCTGGGCTGCGTGATTGTGGGCTGAGGTGTCTCAAAGCTCCTAAACATTTGTTACAAAACTAACGGGACCTCGCTGTGGTCGGATCTCCTTGCGAGACGCTGCCCAGAGCAGGGAGGGACATCTCTAGCTTTGTGATGCATCGTTCCTGTGGGTTCTTCTGCATCCAGGTGATTTTCTTAACGGCATTCTCCCCTTCCGTTTGTGTGCCGCTGCACCGTAGCCTCTGTAACCCCAAGGGAATTTGCACACGAGCTCACTTGCCTGTCTGTTCAGTTGCTACGGGCGCGAGGCAGCTGGGAGCAGGGTGATTTGTCCTGTCTAACGTGCTTGTGAACTCAGTAAACTGGTTCGATTCAGTTCTGTCCCTACGTTATTTGCCTTGTATTATCCTTTCCCTTACTTGGTTGACCTCGCTGCCCTTTTTTTAGGGGAAGAAAAGTACTACCTGACAAAAAAAATAAAAAGCCCTGGTAACATTTTAATTCTAGGCCTGTAAATATTTCTTTGTACACTAATACTTTGAAGTTTACGGTCATAAAATGGTACTGAGCCTGAAATTCCAATGGCAAGCGTGCTGCAGCCCGTTTGAAGATGCTATTTGGCAACGTAGACCCCTTGCCTATCACATACTGCTGTTTGGTGTGGGAAGTGGGTTTAAGTGTCTCCCTTGGTTCATAACATTGATTTTTATTCTTTTTTTTTTTTGTCTCTGAAAACTGTCTCCTCTCAGCATGTATTCCACCGATGAGAACCTCATTCTGTCTCCCCTTCTGGGGAACGTGTGTTTCTCCAGTTCGCAGTACAGCATCTGCTTCACGCTGGGATCTTTTGCAAAGATTTATGCAGACACATATGGTGAGGATTATCCAGAAACCTTCTACACTTTAACGTCTCATTTCCTAACCTTTTCTGTTGAGGTTAAGCTTTTGGCTTTCACTGCACGTGTATGGCCAGTATACGTGCTCTTGAATTTCCAGGAGTCAAGAGTTGCTGCAGATCTGCGAAGCAAAGATGCAGTTCTAACTTGTTTTTAGCTAGGTAGTTTCTCTTGATAAATGCTTATTGAGTCAGAAGGCAGTATTTTATACATCCCCTTCAGCAGAAAAAACAAGCACAACACAAGTGTGCGTGTCGTGCTTCGCCTCTGTATCACAACAGCTCAGAAGCGAAGCAGTTAAGTTCTGCCTGCCTTTTCACAAAGGTCTCCAGAGTTTGAGGCTCAGCTGCAGCCAGGCGCAAGCTTGGCCCACAAGGTTTTGCACTCTTGCCCTTTTTCTTTTTTAGGAAACTGTCTTTTTCTGCCTTTGATTTAATTTTCTGTTCCCCAGGTGCCCGCTCAAGGCAATCTGCCACTTGTAAAAGCGGGCCTTTCGCTTGCGTTAGCCAGCTGTACAGCCAGAGTTTTTGAAGTCTCACACCGGGGAATTCGGGGTGATCTGTAGGAGCCGTGAGCAGGGCAAGAAGGATGTTGTAAAGCAGCTGGCCCAGCTCTTGCAAAGAAGTTAGCCTGAGGGAGGATGAAGTCGTAGAGGTCAGGGATTGATGTGTCAGGACTATCGCGTGTCCTCGTGAGTTTGGAGAAATAAATGAGCTCCCTGGGCGTCGCAGCATTAACTCAATGCCTGCTAGGATGATAACCTCTTCTTTGGGGGACTGATAAAGATGCAGGCACAGTTGGTGGGAGATGCCGTCGGTGTGGGGCAGACACGAGCTGGATGGGTACTGGAAGTCAGTAATATTCAGTTGTGGCCACCGGGGATTTTACGTGCAGCCACCACACTTCAGCTAACGTGAGTTATAGTAGTTTAACTGTCAAAACCACAGCCACCACAAAATTTCTTATGCTTGCACATCTGCCCACAGCAAAAGCTTGTTTGGAAACTGCTGTAAATTATCACCGCTGTCTTATTATTTGTAAATCTACCATGACAGCCAAGCACTATGCTGTTCCTTCAGCGCTTGGGTATCTGGCTGTGTGCTTAGTGCATCAGATGAAAAAGAGAAAAGAACCTGGCGATGTTCAGCGAGGCGGAAAATGCTTGTGATAAGCCTGCGGGGCAGCTGGGGTGTAAGCCATCCCAGCACCTTGGCACTACAGCGTCAGTTGGTAGCGTTAACATTTGGAAAATGAAGCAGCTGTAACCAGGTTCCTGCTGCGCAGTGTCTGGCAGCCCAGCTCTTCTCAGCTCTAACCTTGTGTGTAATTGAGAGAGTTGAAATGTTCCTGAGAAGCAAGTCTGTGAACCCCCAGTGTACCTGGGCTGCTGGTGTCGTTCTCTGTGGACTGTTTTTTGCCCACCTCTCTGCCTGGTCTCCCCAGGTCAGGCCTTAATAATTTGTTCAGAATTGGGACCAAGCGTTTGCTCACCAGCATCGGTCCATTACGTCAGATCCTCAGAGTTGTTTTAAAAGCTAAAACCCAAAGATTTCCAAGGTGAGAGAAGCCGTGTCATCTGAGAGGCTTTGTCATTTGCTTTTTCCTTTTAGGAGACATCAATTACCAAGAGTTTGCGAAGCGGCTTTGGGGTGACATCTACTTCAACCCAAAGACGTAAGAAGCCTCTTTAAATGTCTACTGGTTTATTGCTGTTTTTTCCCTCCTTTCCCTATAAAACGTGGAATAGATGACCACCCGAGATCCCTTCCAACCTGAGTTGTCCTATGATGGAATAGTATCTGGGAATGGTTGAGTCAGGCCTTAGTGTGAATCCATGTTGTCCTCCTGAATCCCCTAAGTGGGAGCAGAGAGCCTTTTTTGGCCTTCATTTGGAGTAAGTGAGGCTCCTGTGTCCGTGACTGCTTCCCAGGGAGACTGGGAGGGAGAAGAAGATGACCTGGGAAGAGCAGAGGCTGTGTTTGCACTAGGGGTGCTTGCCAGCTGCAGAGTGCTTTCTCCTCATGTCTCCTTTTGTCCCTCAACAGCCGCAAGTTCACTAAAAAGGCCCCAACGAGCAGTTCCCAGCGCAGTTTTGTGGAGTTCATTCTGGAGCCCCTGTACAAGATCTTGGCTCAGGTTTGTGGTGGTTCCTTCTCCTTCCCACCATTCCGGATAGGAGCAGCCAGGGGCTGAACACGGGGTGGTGGTGTGTCTGGTGCCTGTGGGACTCTTCCGTCCGGGTATGCAGCATGATTTTCACAGGTTTCTGGGTTTTGGGGTGCAGAGGAATGGTGAGCAACTCCTTAACAGTTGCTCCTTGCAAATAGAACCCTGTATTCGCTAGAACTGCCGTTGCTTTAATATCAGACAGGTGATAATTTGAACCAGCCAAACAGTTTTCCTGTGCATGCTACAGCTGAGCAGGTCAAGAGCCCTGAGGGTGACGGCTGGCGTGTGAAGCTGTGCCTGGGAGTTATTGGCATGGACTGAGAGCGGTGCCTGTTGTCTTGCAGGTGGTGGGAGACGTGGACACGACCCTGCCCAGGACTCTGGATGAACTTGGCATCCACTTGACCAAAGAGGAATTGAAACTGAACATTCGGCCGCTCCTGCGGCTTGTCTGCAAGAAGTTCTTTGGGGAATTCACTGGTAAACGCTGTTTGTCTTCACTTCCGCAGCCTCCCCGATAGCTTAGTCTCACATCACCGGAGTTTAGGGCCGTATTACAGCCACGGGGTGCTCACTTGCTCAGATCCCTTCTCAGCCTCCCAAATATAAAATAGCAAACCGTTTGCCCAAAGGACAACTCGAGGCACTGTCCCCATCTTCCCCCTTGCTGTGGGTGCACTGCAGTCAGAATGGCTTTGCCTTCTGGTTATTGGCATCTGTTTCTTTCCTCTACGCTGCTTAATCGTGTTCTCATGCAATGTTACCTTGCCAGGCTTTGTGGACATGTGTGTGCAGCACATCCCCTCCCCGAAGGTGGGAGCCAAGACGAAAATCGAGCATACCTACACCGGTGGCGTCGACTCTGATCTAGGGGAGGCCATGAGTGAATGCGACCCTGACGTAAGGAAACTCTTCTGCTTTGCTCTGAGTGTCCAAAAGCGTGGCAAATATGCCCTCCTTTCGCTGCCTTGACAGGGCAGCTGCCTCCCAGACAGCCATCTGCACAGATTTGACTTCCAGCGTTTTGAAACCTCTCATCCGATACGGAAACAAATCTCTTCGCTCTCAGAAACTTTAGCTGCCTGCCAGGGCAGCCCTTGAGAGAGGGAATTGTTTGACAGTGTTCGGAGAACAACAGGACTAGGTCAGGACTTCAGAGCACGTGGGAACCGCAGGGTGGTTTTGTGTCCTTTTGCTGCCTTTTTGTCCCTTTTTCTTGAAGTTTGATTCTCTCTGCAAACTCTGGGAAAACTGATCTGAATTATACTGATAAAAATAACCCTGCATTAGTTAGTCAGCATCTTTCGTATGAGAGCCTTGCAAAAAAACTTCCTCCTCAAAACAGCTTGTACTGAGCCGTCGTTCAGAGTTGTCTAGAGCCACCAACGCCAGCCAGCAGCTGGTGTGGAATTTGCCCGTGACTTTTGCTCTGATGTCTGGAGAGAAAATGAATCACTGGTTTTAATGAGTTGTGATTACCCACACAAAATCGTACAGTGGTGACTGTCAGCAGGTCACCAGTTGTGGCGAGACCTTACAGGACTGAAAGCTGGGATCTGTGGAGGCTGGGTGCTCTGCCCTGAGCTGGTTTGTAGGCCAGCAGATGAAACTTCTTCTCATGGCCTGGTCCCAACCACTACTCATTGCTCCACAAGAGGGGGGAGGAGAGCTTGAAAAAAATCCACTAGAGTTGTTCCAGGGATCTCCACACAGAGCAAGGAGGTGTCAGGCTCCAGTGGAAGGAAGTGAAGGACTTAGCAAGTCAAAAGAAGTCTTTCTAATTTCCAGCCTGTTAATCCCTTCGTATCCACGAGTCGTGCCAGGTCTGTGTCTGTTTCTTGACTGTATTTTGAAAGGCTTATTGCTCCCTCTCTCTCACGGGAAGGGTCCGCTGATGTGTCACACAACGAAAATGTACAGCACAGACGACGGCGTTCAGTTCCACGCCTTTGGCAGAGTGCTCAGTGGTACCATCCACGCCGGACAGCCTGTGAAGGTCCTCGGAGAAAACTACACCCTGGAAGATGAGGAGGATTCCCAAATCTGCACGGTTGGACGCCTCTGGATCTCAGTTGCAAGGTACGGAAGGCTTCATTTGGGAGAGAGGTCACCTGGAGTTGTTGTTGCCAGGGAGAGGGAGGAGGACAGTGCTGCAAAGGGCCTGAGGCTGGCAGCAGCGAGCGCCGCAGTGATGCTCTCCTCCCTTTCAGGTACCACATCGAGGTCAACCGGGTTCCTGCTGGCAACTGGGTGCTGATAGAAGGAGTAGACCAGCCCATAGTGAAGACTGCAACTGTCACGGAGCCTCGGGGCAATGAGGAGGTACTGTGCACAGCTCAGCCTTCCGGGGAGTCGAAGTGGTGGAGTGCGTCCCAAAAGCTTCAGTGGTGAGGTTGAAAAAACTTTGTCTGCTGAGGGGCCAGGGCACAAGGGCCACTAAGGGAAAGGGAACGGCTTCGAACGCTATGTCTAGCTCCCGTGGCCGTCCAACGACACCGAGTTTCAGCTCTTTGTCCTTATCTGGTCGCAGGCTCAGATCTTCCGTCCTTTGAAGTTCAACACCACATCTGTCATCAAAATAGCTGTAGAGCCGGTCAACCCCTCGGAGCTCCCCAAGATGTTAGATGGTCTCCGCAAAGTCAACAAGAGTTACCCCTCGCTTACTACTAAGGTATTTCTGGTGCATGTGTGGCTGTTTGCAGCTCATGCGGTGAGCTACCTTGTGGGCTGAGCTTTGAAAGAAATAATTGTTTACTGTAGGTTGTTTTGTTTGTTGTGGGTTTTTTCATGCTGTTGCAGTTGATCTCATAAATCACGTGGAAATAGCAGAAAACTGTAAATCCAGCAGAAAAACACACACCTTGCTGTGCCAGAGAGGCAGCCTTCTGCAGAGCCCATCAGCACTTTCTGCTGGAAAAGGCTGTGGGAGCTTTCCTAACCGATTTATTTAAAGCTGGTACTTCCTCAGGCTTGTGTAAGAGCCTGGAAGCGGTACCGCTGGCAGCTGAACCCCTCTTCTCTTTGAGGTGGAAGAGTCTGGGGAGCACGTGATCCTGGGGACGGGGGAGCTCTACCTGGATTGCGTGATGCACGATCTACGGAAGATGTATTCAGAGATTGATATCAAGGTGAGGAAATGAGAGAGGATTTTCCTAGCTGGGGAGGGGATTTTTTTCCCCTATCTCAGAAGAATGGGAAAACAAACGTAGCTGAGGGTACAAAAAGTGCAAAAGTAACTCTTACAGCCTGGCTCTGTCACACCATTGTCATTGAGAGCCTGAAAATGGCTTGGAGAGGGGTGTGTGACCTCTTCCAGCCTATTCCTGTGCCTCAGCCATTTGATTTTATTTGTCAAATAAATAAATAGAGTATAATTTTTGTACCTGGACTTAGGTTTAAATGTTCCTCTCCTGTTTGGATGAAGGAATTGGTGAAGCTGTCTGCGCAGGCCTCAGTGGTTCATGCGCAATGCCGATTAAAACACTGGCAGATGAACCATTTTTTTCTTGTAGGTGTTCAAAGGTTTCAAACAGTCTCTTGAAAAATAAAAAAGTACCTGAAAACCTTACAAACCTATTGTCTTTACTCCAGGTCGCCGATCCAGTTGTCACCTTCTGCGAGACGGTGGTGGAAACATCCTCCCTGAAGTGCTTTGCTGAGACACCCAACAAGAAGTAAGAGCCCGTGGGCGAGCCGGGCGTTGGCAGCAGGCGGCCGGAGGGGTTCCCTGGGGATCAGGCTTCCTCCCTCCCGAGGGCTCTGTTCTCCGTGCCGTTGTCCAGACAAGTGACGCGTGCTTGAGTTGGCAGCCTGCTGTTGCAGCAGCTCTGCTGAGCTCCTCCGTAACGCGCTCGAGTCCCAGGGATGTTTCTGTGCTGGGTAGGAGCTCTCAGAATGGAGGGAATAAAGAAAGATGCACATCCTCCTTTCTTTTAGCTAAATTTCATACCTTCTCAGCAGTTCTGTGGAGTTTCCAGGATTAGGAGATGTATTGGGATCCTAGAGCAGGTGCTGAAGAGCCCAGTGCTGCCTTCAGTAACTCCCCAAACATTTCTTGAGCAAAAGCTTTGTCTTCTCTTCTCCACTCTGAATTTAGAAATGGATTTTTTTTTTCCTTTCTGGCCTTACAGCCTGATCCCATCTTCCTCCCCCAGCAATGCATGATGAGTTGCACATGTTTGAAAGAGAGAGGCCTGGAGGGAACACAGACTGAGTAACCAGGATGAAACCTAGGAGCACGGGACACTGTAATGCCTGAATTTTCAGGGAAATCGTGATCTGTCCTATGCTGAAGTTAGCTTTCCTGTGTTCCCTTACGGTTTCTGTGTCTTCTTGCCCTCCTTTATTCCGGTATCCTCTCTCCGTGGTTGGCAGCCTTATTTTGGGGAACAGAAAGGTTCCAGTCTTGGGTCACTCTTTGAACTGTTGGACTCGAGGAGTGACGTGCTCTGGGGGCAGGTCGCTCGCCTTGGTGGGGTTCTCCAAGGCGACATCCCGCGCTGGACGCAGCGCTGGCTCCGATAGAGGCGTATCGCCCGGCCCTTGGGCCTCCTCCTGCAGCCCAGACGAGCGCTGAACGTCTGGCAGGAGGGATGGAGCAATCCTGTCCCTTGGCAATCCGCTTCTGGAGGTGTGCAGGCTTCGGAGAGCGGCTGTTAAGCGCCTGGGCTGTCTTTAAAAGACAGACAGTAACGGTGAAGGATGTGGATGGCTTCATCTCCCTAGCTGTGTTCCAGGCAGTGCGCAGTCCCTGAGGTCCTGCCAATTACTCCCATTCCCATCATTCTGCGGACTAATTGCAACTGTCGCTCTTCTCAGGAACAAGATCACGATGATTGCTGAGCCTCTGGAGAAGGGGCTGGCGGAGGACATTGAAAATGAAGTGGTCCAGATAACGTGGAACAGGTATGACCAATCTGGGGAGAGCAGGAATCCTTCTAGAAGTGAATAACTGGGGGGGGGGAAAGGGAATTCTGGGGTCTGCAAGGTGTGGAATATCAGCCAACAGCTTCTGGGGGTCCTGGCTCCAGTGTTGCTGCCAGGCTGTGAGCATCCCAGCCCCAGCAGATGGATTGCTGGGGTAAAAACCTGAGAGCGTTTTATGCCCGAAGGGAACAGGGTCGTAAATACGTTGTGAGTTGGTCAGATACTTGTTTCCTAAAGTTTCTTCTATTCTTCTTCTATCAGGAAGAAGCTGGGTGAATTCTTCCAGACCAAATATGACTGGGATTTGCTGGCTGCCCGTTCCATCTGGGCCTTTGGGCCAGACGCCACCGGCCCGAACATCCTGGTAGACGATACGCTGCCCTCGGAGGTGAGAACCAGAGGCAGGGGGGTTATGTTTCAGTGAGACATTTCTCCTGTGATGCCAAGAGGTGACCGCTCCTTCCAGAATCTGCAGCAAGGTCCTAATGCTGTTGGAGTGCTCGCTGGTTTGCCGGATTTCAGATCTGCTGTGCTTCTTCCATCATACTCCTACACTGGCTAGCACGTTGCCTGTTATTTTTCAGGCATTGCTATTTGGGGCAGCATCCTCAAAATTGGCAACTCATTGGCCTGCCTTTCAGGATTACCAAAATACGGGCTTTTTTAACGTATTGCTGCAGATGCCAAACTCTGAAGGTGATGCTCCTCGGCTGTGAAAGGGAGGGATGGATGTTGGGGGTATAGGGGGACGTTGCTGCTCTTCTGGGAACTGGCTTTTAAACACTGAGGTGTGTCTGTTACTGCCTCGTGATGCAGATCTGGTATCTGAAGCGGTCTGTCTGTCTGTCTGTAGGTGGACAAGTCGCTGCTGGGCTCTGTGAAGGACAGCATTGTGCAGGGATTTCAGTGGGGGACCAGGGAAGGGCCTCTCTGTGACGAATGTAAGTAGGAGCCATGGAGAAGTGGAGCTAATGAGGTGGATTAAATTCTAAATTCTAAAGCATTCAAGTGATTTTGCTGGTGCAAAACTGCCTCAGTGGCCAGTTCCCTTGTCACGCCACAGCTGGGGCCAGCTCTGGGGATGGGTGACAAGGGAGGTCACAGAACCTCCCTCTTTTTGCTGGCCACCCAGGCGCTGGCCCTTGCTGCCTGCCTACAAACCAGGGGCTGTTAGCTGGCAAGCTGGCTCCCCCAGACCTCAGCCCTGCTCCTCGTGTCGTTCAGGTGCAGACCACCGAGCACCCTGCAAGACAAGCTGCTGAATTGTTTGTGTTTGCTGTGCAGGACATGCTCATGCTTTCCCTGCTGGAATTAAATTTGGGAGAACTTCTCGTGGCTCTAGGTCTTTGGATGTTTGCTGTGTGCTCAGGGTCTCTGGGGATGCGTGGTTGGTGCTGGTGTGGCAGAGAATGTCCCCCTGGAGTCACTTGCTGTCACTTCTGCCCTTCCTCAGTGATCCGCAACGTGAAGTTTAAGATCCTGGATGCAGTGATCGCTCAGGAGCCCTTGCACCGGGGTGGAGGACAGATCATCCCGACGGCCCGGAGAGTGGTCTATTCCGCTTTCCTCATGGTGAGGACTACGCCGTGCGTGACGAAGGCCGAACCTCGCGCTGGGCCGGCTCCTGTGGGCTCCAGGGAGCGCGGGTTGCACGTGTGCTGCAGGATCTGCCCCAAGGATGCTGGTTTAAACTGACTCACCCATCCGTTAGCGTTTCCAGCGCCCCTGTGGGCTGGCAGACGCATTTTACAAGCAGCCATGTTCCAGTCTGGCTGGAAACTCGTGTGCATCTGCTCCGTCTCCCCTTTTTGCTAGCGATTGGCTTGCTGGGAAGGGGGGGTGTTGGGGAGAGGGAAGCGTATGATTCATGGCCAGAAGGAGAAAAGCTCCTTTCAGTGTCTGTTTGACATTTGTTTGGGCAGCCGTGGGGCAGTTTGAACCCTTTCATCGCCAGTCAGGCGCTGCGTTTGACCGGAGCATACCAGTGCCCGGCTCTTACATGAACCAAATTGTGTTGGTGCTGCTGGAGGCTCAGTGGCTCGTGTCCCTTTCTCCCCACAGGCCACCCCTCGCTTGATGGAGCCGTACTACTTCGTGGAGGTGCAGGCTCCTGCTGACTGCGTGTCTGCGGTGTACACGGTCCTGGCCAGGCGCAGGTGAGCTGCTCTGCCCAGCTGCCATGGCCTGGTTATTGCAAAGCAGCAACTGCTGGCTCGCTAGAGACGCTCGCAGCCCGAGCACCGCTTGTGAAGCGAGGGGACGGGGTGAAATCTGTGTGAAGTGACAGCTGAAAGCTTCTTTGACTGATCCCTGCGCTGTGTGAGGAGAGGATGTCCAGGATCACACTCAGCCTTTGGGTTGTGCCTGGTTCTTCTGAGTGTCAGGATGTGTGAAGGGACACGAGACCCCACAGGGAGTACTGTGTTCAGCTGGGGGCCCTTGGCCTAACAAAGACATGGACCTGCTCGAGCGGGTCCAGAGGAGGCCACGCAGATGCTGAGAGGCTGGAGCAGCTCTGCTGTGAGGCCAGGCTGGGAGAGCTGGGGCTGTTCAGCCTGGAGAAGAGGAGGCTCCGGGGAGAGCTGAGAGCGGCTCCCGGTGCCCAAAGGGGGCTGCAGGGAAGGTGGGGAGAGACTCTTCAGCAGGGCCTGGGGTGACAGGATGAGGGGTGATGATTTTAAACTGACAGAGGACAGGGTTAGATTGGACATTAAGAAGAAATGTTTTACGCTGAGGGTGGTAGAACACTGGCCCAGGTTGCCCAGAGAAGCCATGGATGCTCCGTCCTGGGAAGTGCCCAAGGCCAGGTTGGACGGGGCTTTTGGACCTGGTCTGGTGGGAGGTGTCCCTGCCCAGGGCAGGGGTGTGGAACTGGGTGATCTTTAAGGTCCCTTCCGACCCAAACCATATAAGACAACTGATCTTTGGACGTGTTGACAGAGGCCACGTGACACAAGATGCTCCAATCCCAGGCTCCCCTCTCTACACCATCAAAGCCTTCATCCCAGCCATTGATTCCTTTGGGTTCGAGACAGACTTGAGGACCCACACGCAGGGACAAGCCTTCTCGCTCTCTGTCTTCCACCACTGGCAGGTGAGTCCATGCCCTGGTGAAATGGGAAAGAGGGACGTGGGAGGATCAGGGACCAGGTGGGTGCTCTCAGTAGGGCTCGGTGCCACGGCTCTCACAGGGCAGGGCAGCTTCTTTGGAGAACATCCTCAAGGGATCTGGAGTTGGAGAGGCTTTGTATGCTAGCTGTTACGTGTCCGCCGGAAGCCAGCGGCTTTGTTCTGAGTCACGTCACCCTTTGCCCTCGTGAGGGAGCACTGAATGCTGCTGCTTGCTGAGCGTAAGGGTCCGTCAGTGCCTGGAGAGAGAACATCCTCAGCCAGAAGGGAGGCTGTTTGGGTGCGCTCGGTGCTCTGCGCGTTGGGGAGCAGCGGGCTTGGAGCAGCGCTTGGACTCCTTGGGCTGCTGTAGGACATGGGTTGCCACACTTTGGCTTTGCCTCTCGGAGAAGGCTTTTTGAACCTATGGAAAACGGGTTTTAGGATAAAACACTGTCCTCTGGCCTCTTCTGTGTCTGGGACAGTTCGGGGGAGCTGAGTGGGAGCAGAGCTGGGTGGGAGCAGCGGCAGCCATCTGAGCCCCAGGAGCTGGCTTAAAGGTCAAGATGGAAAAGCCTGAGGCTTAGCTGTGAGAATTAGCGTGCCTGATTTCTGGGAAGGGTTACGCTGACTGGGACCCAGGTGGGTGGTTCTGGTTAGCAGGTTTTTGGAGGTCTTGCAGTACACCAACACGTGGGGAAGGTGGGACGTGTTCTTGGCTTGGGTTCGCAACACCTTATTAGTGACTTCTCGCAGGCGCCATCGCCAGCAGCGACGTGACGGTTTTCCGTGCCAGGAGAACAGATGGGGCGTTGGGGCTGTCACGCCAAGGCTGGAGGTGCCCGCAGGGCCCGGGGGTGTTTCCCGTTGCAGTTCAGGTTCTCCAGGAGGTCGAGCCAGCCCCCAGCATCGCTCTGATGGCGTGGCCCTGTGTTTCAGATTGTACCTGGTGACCCTTTGGACAAAAGCATCGTCATCCGCCCCTTAGAGCCCCAGCCTGCCCCGCATCTGGCCAGAGAGTTCATGATCAAGACCAGGCGCAGGAAGGTACGTGTGGGAGTGGTCCTTACAGCTGAGCTGTTGCAGTGTCGTCCGTTGGGCGTGCCACCTCCCCTCTGTGTTCCCAAAGCAGACCGATGGCCTTTGTGCCTTGGGATGTCCCTCGGTCTCGATCCCTCCTGCTGCCTGTTGGTGCCTGTGATGGTCCCAGGGCCCGTGGTGGTCCCACGAGTGACTTGTCCGGCAGTGACTCCAGCCAAAAGCGGGGTCCTGCGGCGTCCACTGAGACCTGCTCGCTCCCCAGCCCGTCTGACCCCTCGGTGGCCCGAGTTAGTCCGTTTGTCCTGCAGAAAATGGACTGTGCTGGTTCAGCGAGCGGGGCCGGGGGGTTGGAGGGGCTCCTGGGACCCCGCAGGGAATCGGGAGGGCAGCGGGCTGGTAGATACGCGCAGTAGCGGCAGCAACCCCACATTTGCAGCGTCCTAAGAGACTGTTAGATGTCTTCAAGCTGCTGAGTGATTCCTGATCCCTTGCAAAGTCTCTTGCCTCCTCTAGAGGCTGAAAATTTATCTTTTTTTTTGTGGGATCTCTGCCGCGATGGCTGTGTTGCCAGAGGAATATCCTCTGCTTTTGCCGTTACCCCGCAGGGCTTGAGCGAGGACGTGAGCATCAGCAAGTTCTTCGATGACCCCATGTTGCTGGAGCTGGCCAAGCAAGACGTCGTTCTCAACTACCCCATGTGAACGTGCTGCTGCGGCGTGAGGGCTGACCCGAGCCCTCGCCAGCGGCCGTCTGTCCTTCCCCATTCCCGCTTGCCCAGCCCTGGCTCCTGGACGCTCGGGCCACGCACGGAAGCGCTCCTCAGGTCGCTTTTTCATGGCTGTAGAAGTTTCCTGGGCATTTGTGGACTGTGCGCCGAGGCCCTGCTCCGTAGAGGGAGCAGCCCGGAGCGCTGAGTCTTTTTCTGTTCTTGGTCTTCAGCCGCTGCGGCCTCCAGCGCGATGTTTCCCTGTGGACAGGCTCTCCTGGCACGCAGGTTGTCCCCGGCCGCAGCAGAGCGGCGTGAGTGAAGCGTCAGGGTGACTAAGGAGCGAGCGTGAAACGTGCGTCGAGCGTTTGAGCTTTCTGCTGCCCCTCTCCTGCGTGCCGGGGCGTTTGGCCTTGGGCAGAGCGTCCCGGGGGCAGCTGAGGGACGGGGGGACGCTGGGCAGGGGGAGCGCTTCTGCCAGCCTCCCCGGGAGGAGAGGCTGGTGTGGCTTTTACCTTTTCTGTACGCCTTTTCTGAACCCTCGTTAAACGTTTAGTACAAATTTCCAGGCAGGGCTTTATCTGATTGCGCCGAGAGAAGGCAGCGCTGGGAGAGGCTCTGCCTTCACCCATGTTTAGAGGTCACCTGCCCCAGGTCCCCCCCGTCCTCTGCGCTGTCGCACCCCCGAGCCTCCCCGTCCCCAGCCGTCCTGGTCCTGCCCGCAGCGGCGACTCACCGTCCTGTCCCACGCTAAGATTTTCTGCCTTCCTCGCTAGGTCTGGGGCTCCTGCTGTGTGTTCGGGGGATTTCATCAGCCGCTTGTGCTCTGAAATTTTTTCAGTGCTCTGTGTCCCCTGCCCCAGCTCCTCGCTTGGCCTCCAGCATCGGCCCCCCATTCCGCTTCGGAAGCAGGGCTGGTTTACATCTGGGGGCGTTTGCACCCCCTCCATCCCCTGGCCCCGCTCCGCTGATGCGGCTGCTCCTCCTGTTTGAGCCTGGCCTAGGGTCTAGGGTCGCGCTGCTGCCTCCCCGCTGAATTCGGCCCTGGCAGCCCGCTCCAGCCCCCGATTCGCCTCTGGGAACCGGCCCCAGAGCGTCCCCGCGCTTGGAGGGGCTTGGGATGGCTCCTGGGGGCACACAGCACCCCGGCAGCAGAAAGGAGAGCTGAGAAGCACCCCCACTGGTGCAAACTGGGAGGCACTGGGCTGACGTAGGCACAGGGGAGAGGAAGCAGCCCCTGGAAAGCACGACCAGCCGCCCCGCGGCGAGCCGGGTCTGTGCGGAAACGGGATAATTCAGGGCCACCGCTCGCCAGCGGGGTTTGGAAACCCTGACAGCGGCCTCGCCCGTTCCTGCTGCCCCGTCCCATCCGCCCGGCGGGAGGGCACCCGGGGCCAGCGCTCCCGCCGTATCTCCGCGCTCGGCCTTTCCTGCCCGGAGGTTCCCCAGCACCTCCGCATCCCCTCGGCACCTGGGGGGAAGTGGGGTTTGAGACCAGCCTTACGCCCCGGCCAAACCCCCGCGGCCTCGCCGGGGCTGCTTTTCTCCTCCCAGTAGAGCCCAGCGCCAAACTGGGGAGCAGGTCAGGCACCTCCTGGAGCTGTGCAAGCCCCCAATTCCTGCAGGATCGGAGACACTGGTCGCCCCTGTCCTCTGAAGAGCAGAACTGTGCCTGACGCATCCCTATGGATCGGAGCGTCGCCCGGGCTTTCACCCCGGGAGGGGTGGCGGGATGCAGCCCGGGCAGGCGTGGGAAGGAGCCGGTTCTCACGGAGGCTGTTCCCAGCAGCTGGAAAACGCTGACCCGCGGCGAGGCCCGAGCGGCTGGGCGAGCTCTCGCGGCCGAAAGCCTGGACCCGCGCGCGCGGGCTGGGAATTTTCCGCGGATGCGGCTCTTCCCTAGGAATGGGGACTGTGTGCGGCCGGACTCTGACCCCTGGCCCCTTCCGAGCAGCTGGAATTTTCCCCGTGCCGGCACGGGAGCTTTGCTGGGTGCAGGGTGTCCCAGGGGATGTGTCCGCCTGGGGCAGTGGTGAAGGGAAACTGAGGCACGCAGCGCTGCTGACTAGGGCAGCAGGTGCTGGGGGGCTCCATCCTTGGCACGAGTTCATCAGGGCTCAGCACTGGGACACGCCAAGGGGGGGGAGTACCCCCATCCGCAGTGGGGCCATCCGGAGCAGTGATGCTGTGCTGGCCCCGCAGTCGTCCCCGCTTGTCCCCTGTTCCCAGTGACTTGACGGGTCCCTGGGGTGACACACTGCCTTGGGCCACCGGCTCCCAGGGGGGTGAGCCCCATCCTGCTCCATGTGTCCCTGTCCCCATCCTGCTCCTGCTGCAGCCCTGTTCCTGGTGTCCTCGTCGCCGTCCTGCTCCCAGTGCTCCCTGTGTCCCTCTCCCTGTCCTGCTCCCAGCGTCCTTGTCCCTGTCTTCTTCTTCGTGTCCCCTGTGCCCACTGTCCCATCCCGGTCCTGCTCCCCGTGTCCCTGTCCCCATCCTGCTCCTGCTGCAGCCCTGTTCCTGGTGTCCTCATCCCTGTCCTGCTCCCAGTGCTCCCCGTGTCCCTGCCCCCAGGGCCCCCATACTTGTCCTGTTCCCTGTGTCCCCGTTTCCACCCTCTCCCCCCTGTCCCTGTCCCCATGCTTGTCCTGCTCCTGGTGGCCTTGTCCACGGGCCTGTTCCCAATGTCCCCATCCTGCTCCTGGTGTCCCTCTCCCTGTCCTGCTCCCAGCGTCCTTGTCCCCGTCCTCTTCTTCGTGTCCCCGTGCCCACTGTCCCATCCCGGTCCTGCTCCCCGTGTCCCTGTCCCCATCCTGCC
>WHYT01000109.1:0-25933 GCA_009806455.1 Tetrax tetrax
ATCACAGCGTACCTGCTTGTCACAAGTAACAACTTTATTAGTGTTCATGTGGAGTCAGGGCAATGCCCAACAACAATGCAGACTGAGGGATGAATAGATTGAGTATGGAGAAGGACTTGAGGATACCGGTGGATGAAAAATTGGACGTGAGCCGGCAATGTGCGCTCACAGCACAGAAAGTCAACTGCATCCTGGGCTGCATCGAAAGAAGCGTGGCCAGCAGGTTTAGGGAGGTGATTCTTCCCCTCTACTCTGCCCTGGTGAGACCCCACCTGGAGTACTGCATCCAGCTCAGGAGCCCCCAAAACTAGAAGGACGTGGACCTGTTGGAACAAGTCCAAAGGAGGCCACGAAGATGATCAGAGGGCTGGGGCACCTCTCCTACGAAGAAAGGCTGAGAGAGTCAGGGTTGTTCATCCTGGAGAAGGGAAGGCTTTGAGGAGACCTTAATGCAGACTTACAATGTATGAGAAAGACAGAGTCTTTTTACCAGGGTCTGTAGTGACAGAACAGGGGACAGTGGTTTTAAACTGAAAGAGAGTAGATTTAGATTTGACATAAGGAATACATTTTTTACAATGAGGCTGGTGGAACACTGGCACGGGTTGCCCAGAGAGGTGGTGGATGCCCCATCCCTGGAAATATTCAAGGCCAGGCTGGATGAGGCTCTGAGCAACCTGATCTAGTCAGGGATGACCCTGCTCCTTGCAGGGGGGTTGGATTAGATGACCTTTAAAGGTCCATTCCAACCCAAACCATTCTATGAATCTTCCAAGATTTGATGTTCTAGACTAAGCTTTAGTCAATAACCATGTGGTAGCTTTTTAATTGAGTGTGATCTCAAGCCCTTCATCAGCAATATTTGTATGGTAACAGAGTGACAGAGAACTTGGCAGGGAGAATAGACATGGGTGTGCTGCCTTCTTTGACACTCTAGTCCAAAGAAGAGGGTGGACTTCCACTGTTTCCCCACGTAGCAGAAGATATCTGCACTCCATATATTGTAAACAAACATTGCATCAAAATTATTAAATACTATTAATAATACTGTTTAAAACCAGAGCAATCATGTGATACCGTACTTTAGCACTGACTATTAAAGTTATCTGAATGTGGACCTCAACTCTATGCTGGATATTAAAGATTTATATTAATTCTGTCATTTTTTTTTCCTTTCTAGTTTAATATTTACATTGAAAACAAAGCAAATAAGATTGGACAAAGATGTTTAAAAAATTAGCCTGTGCCTCTGATTATTAGGGAACAGATCTGCAGGTTAGGCGTGCCTTGTAGCTTGTGATTTTCAAATATCAGGGGCAGCGACGAACGCTGATAAGGCTGCCCGCTGGCGAGGGCAGGAGGAGCGTTTCTCAGCTAGAAGCTATTCCTCCACAGAGCAAATCCTTCCTTCCCCGCTACAGAACATGAGAGGAAATAAGTAGGTCAAGCTTGTAGTGCTAAAGCACTCTGAGTTTGCAACCACAAATAAAATTGATTTTAAAAAGCTAAACAGAGACATGTATGAAAAATTAATAATACTTAGCCTTTCTATTTTTCCAGTTCTTCCTCGCACTTTTCCTGCTATGAGTGCTGCACCATGTTGTGGCTGAGTGTAAGAAAGAAACCAGCAACCCTACAATAACAAAACGGCAGCATTGCAGGAAAAAGGAAAAAGTGATCTGATTTAAGTTTCCAGGGGACCATTAGAAAAAACTTCCATTAAAATCATTTTCTAGAAAACACTGAAAATTCAGCAACACTGTTTCTTTTTTAATTAGCGACTGTGATCCACCCTCCTGCTCAGTCAATGGCTGCTTAGACTCCCAGGGAAAACGAGGACAATTTGCCTGTGGGCAGCTGGTAGACTGGATCCTTCTCCCAACATTCCTTACACCACAATTTTGTAGTTGGCTTATCACAGCAAAGGTGTACTTACAAAACAAATTATATATATATATAGTCACAATAATTAGAACTCTTTTCCATTGTGTTTCTAGCCATCATTACAAAAGGGAACAAAAACTTTGCATTAAGTATCTTTCTCCACATTCGGAGAAATTAACTGAACTAGGTGGCACAACATAAAGTTTCTATTCACAAAGCGGTTGTTAATTTTAAAGCCTTTCCAGTCACTTTGTGCTGTTTTTTTTTCAGTAGTGAAAAAGAGATTTAAGCAGGCTCTTTGGATTAGAGAAAAAAAAAACTATTTCAGCACCCTCTTCCCCAACATTTGATCCAGTCCTGAGGACGGCTTAGAAGAAAAACAGAATCCAATTTTTGGGCTTTACGCTCTGCACCTGGCACATCTGGAGTGCGCTTTACTGGGACAGGACATTGGAGAGGAGTCAGCAGACCTGGCTGCGGCTTTCACAGATTGCATGGCCTCAAGCAACTCATTTGCCTTTCGCCCCTAGTATTTTTTCTAATTATATACCATACCATATGATGTCACTCTCAGCAATAAATTATTCAGACAGTTGGGATGGGAGGTGCATCCAATGTAGCCATTGCTTGGGGACCGGCTGGGCACCAGTCTGCTAGTAGGACGTGGTGAGAGTGATTGCCTTTGTGTCACTTTTTCTTTTTTTTTATTCTTCACTTATTAAACTCAGCTCACTTCTTTCCCTCACTTTTGCCCTTTCGATTCTCTGCACCATGTCGCTGTGGGGAGTGAGCAAGTGACGGACTGGGGGCTTCCCTGCCAGCCAGGGACAACCATCGCAGCCTCAAACTAGTGCAGGCCGTGGACGTGCACTGAGAAAACATTGCTATACACTCGCTCTCTTCTTCTGGTCTGCTGTATCCGCTACATCGTTATCTGTTTTATTTACTATCCAAGTCAGGGCACAAGGCGATGTGATCAGTTGGTCTTGCCCAGCACAGCCATTTGATATTCTTACATTCTTATTCCAGTAACCATCTGCGTGGCATTGCTTGAGTTGTGTCACTATTTCACAACTCATTTTCATGTGCTGGCAACCGTTCTTCAGGAGTGGCGGGAGTCAGGGCTAGATCCTGACTTCAGGATCTGCTGAGATCAGCTTGCTTTTTGTTGAAAAACACATGTCTTCCTTATGAATGCCTCACAAGTTGCTCAAAGCCAAATTCAGAAGGGTTTTAACAAAATTACGGGATGTTTTTAACACAGCACTAAACATGAGAGAGCTGAAATTGTTCTTGTTTGAATTGAGTTTTACCAACCAAACTTACCTCTGTTTAGGCTGCATTCAGCAGGAGCTCTGGTCGTGACAGCAAGGATATCCAGTCCCTTCAGTGCAACTCTGTTTTCCAATTAGTTTTACAGCTATGGTCTTGTACATGTTAATTTGCCTTTCCTCACTCAGAAAATTCACTCTCCATTCAGGATGGGCAGCTTTGGAACTGTCGAATCCTTGCTTACCTATGCACTGCGTTTCTGGAGCTTTTGATACTCATTGTGGCCAACATGGTGATGTTCTCCTTTGATGACAGGCAGTGAGGTGCCAATCCGGAAGAAAACTTTTGACCCCACATCTCTTTCCATGTATTCCAACTCTGGTTTCCCAGCTGACATTGAAAGCAGTAAAAAGTCCGGTCAGTTGCTAAGCTGGTTAGACCGTCTACTCCCACAACCTAAGGTTGCATCTAAAGCTGTCACTCACAGCTGTTGGCCCTATCAATGAAAATCACCCTGGAAATCAGGGAGAGAAGAGAGAAGAATGGATCAGTGACTTGTCTTCCCAGTGTGGATGTAAGCCTAAAGAGACTCAAGCCAGTGAGACCATGGCCAAATCTGATATTTAACTCCAGAGAGGAATTTAGGGACGTTACAGGACATTCTCCCACCATCCCTCCCTTTCCAGCAATGCCTTGAAGACTGAAAGTCTTACAGGACCACTCCCAAGGAAACTCCAGGATGGCTGAGAAGACGTGAGGATGTCTCAAGGAAGACCAGCACCCACCAGTCTGCACAGATGAGATTCTGTAGTGAGACATCCATCAACTCGAAGCACTAATATCATAAAGATCCTGGGTACAAGGATAATGCTTTTCTGAAGGCAGCCTTAAGCAGTCATACCCAGGGGACATGTCCATGCTGGAAGGAACTGGCCTTGTCCTAACAGCAATATTTCGGTTGAGGTGATCAGGCATTGATTCCAGAAGATGTGGGTAAGAAAAAGAAATAACTCTCAAGTTATTTCTGGATACCTGACTCAGTCTATAGCTGGAGTGAGCTCTTCTCCATCTGCACCTTTACTTCCTTAGGAGGTTCAAGGCAGGCAGAGAGTAGGTGGCTCTGAGAACTACACTAAATGCAAGAGGGCAAATTTAATTGTGATGCTTGGATCTAGTTTTGCACACACAGAAGTGGACTGAGTTTTATGGTCTGTCCTTCACAGGATGGGACTGAACTTCAGTGCCCTCTTAGAATAAGAGGAAGTTAAAACTATAGCTGAATCTATGATTGTGCCAAAGAACAGATGAATAAACCCAGTACCTGGAGGTTGAAACAGCTACAGAATAAAATCTCCATCAGTCTGCTGGAATTTGGCACAGATAAACCACTTGAGGACTGAAAGCTAAGTATCTGTATGAGCCTTTAGAGAAGGATATCAATTGCCTCTATAATTGAAGAAGGCTCTAAATATTTCAGAGAAGGCAGCCAGAAGAAGAGGATGTGTGTGCTGTAGAAGACACACTTGGAGAACTATCAAGGTAGGCTGGGGGTGGAGTAGAAAAAAGGGGAGACTACCCATAGGCCTTGAAGGTCATATGGTGACCCCCAACTTTCCTACTTCTCCCTCAAGAAAAGCAGTAATTGGGGAGGGGAAAGAGGAGTCAGAGGGTAGAACACTGAAACAAATCTCTTTGCTCCTCATCCTCTAGCCTCTTGTCCTTATCTGGATTTAGCAAGAAAAAAGCAGCGAGGCTGCCCAGTTGAGAAGCATTCCTGGCTGGCAAACAGCCTCTTAGGCAAACCACTGGTTCCTGCCTACTTGGAAGTTTCAGGCACACTCCTCTGCAAAATAGGACTAAAACAGCTTTGAAATCTAGGCATAGTTGTCACTCTTCCTGTCTGTGGAAAATGTATGGCAGAGCTTGTCTTTGGATGAGGACAAGATAGTGACCTGGCACAAGGTACCTGCTTCATCCCCTCCTGGCATGCAAGAGACAGAAGAAACTGCAGATATTTGAAAGTGGAAGAGAGGAAAGAGACACTTGTTCCTAAGTTCCTAACAGACTCTTGAACATCTGGTAAGGCAAAAGCTGAGAGAACCACACACCTAACGTACAGAGAAGCTACAGGCGTTCGTAGGCAAAGTGAGAAGATGTTAAGAGCAAATGCACCTCTCAAGCGATGGGTAGCAACTAGTAAGAATTTGCAACAATATGCTCATATTCAAGAATAAGTGCTTTAAAAAGAAATCTAATAGATTTTTAAGAATAATTGCAGAGTGGGAAAATGGTGTTGCCTCCAGCCAACTGAAAATTATAAAATGCTAGTGACTCAGATCTCATGATTTATGGACCACTCGCTTCTGCTCTTATTGAGGAAATACTTCATTAAAACAAAGCTCCAGCTAGTTCAGCCTACTGCATTTACTCAATAATTTTGAGAAATGAGGTCTGAGTGTCTGCATTAATTGGCCTGGAAGTCCCTTTTTCCTATTTAAAAACAACAATATTTATGGCTTTAAATGCTGTATCAATTTAAATGTTTTAATGTTTCACAATCATGTATTTAAACACAGAAATCTGTTTATTTACCCAAACAAAACAGAGGAAATGATTCCAGCCCTCAGGTTTTGAATTCTCATTTAAATATGTGAACATCAGTCCACAATTTAGAGATGTTTGTGTATCTATGTACCTCCAAAATACTCATATTTCATAGGCTTTTTCACATTAATATTCACCAACAGTATCACAAAAGTTCTTTTTCTTTTACATAACTGTAAGCAACAGTAATTCTAGAAACACTAGAGAAAAAAAAGCATAGCAATGTCCACAGTTACAAGAAAAAGTGCACATTACTTGGTCACAATCACAGTCATTACTTGGAAAACTATATGTAACAAGTAGATATAAAATATCACTGATGCCTTAAACTCATTGTCAAAAACGGAATTACATAAAATTTTGTACATGAAATAAGGCAAATTTAGGAATGCACAAGAAACTTGTTATTCAACAAAAGCTAAACAACAGAACAGATAGTACAGTAAGCATCAACTAAAGTACTTCTTTCTATATACTCAAAAATAAGCCCGCCGTAGTGCACAAAGAAAACACCATTAATGTGTAATCAATATTATAAAATAAGAACTAGAGGGGTTGGGAAGAGTGGGGAAGGGGAAAGAAGAGTTTTATTATAGTTGCAGCTGCATCCATTTACAGTTTTGTAGAGGTTTTAGCTAGGCCTGGGAACTACACAAACCATACCAGAAGTGTCAATGACCTTCCTCTGTAAGAATTTCGTTTAAATTAAGGAAAACAAAATAAATACACACAAGAGTGCAAATTTTCAGATTGTCACTTGCAACCTCTCAACATTCATCATCTACATCCAATCACAACTAGAGGGACTTGTATAGGACAGCAGCAGTGATCATGGCGTTAGATGAGCTCACCATAAGAAATCAATTTATCTTTTTTTTTTTTTTCTCAGTGATATGTCTTTTTTAAAAAACCCTCAACTCTTTATTAATTGCTAATAAAGCCGCAATATATTACAGAATGGAGTTGAGAATGGTATGAATGCAGGAAATGCATGCTTCCTTTGGAAGGTATTCTGCAGATGACAATTTACAGTACACAGGGGAAGAAATATCCAGCATCAAGAGTTACTCGTCGTAGAAAGAATATGAAGTTGGGGAGAAGGGCACAGTCGGAGGTTCAAGAGAGGAAGGGGGGACTTACAATAGCTCCTCAAAACATTTTCAGGACCAGTGAAAAAGTTTACCAAAGTAAAAATGAAAAATCTTGAAAGAAAACAAAAATCTTTTGTTTTTTATAAAAATTACATTTTTTTAAAATACAAGATCCTTTTAATTGCAATTGTGCCCTGTAGCAACAGGACATTTGGCAACGTTTTGCCATATACTGCAGCTTTAAGTCCAATGAGTCAGTATCACATTCCACTAATATTGCACTTGGATCTTGAACCTTTTTTTTTTTTAAAACCATCACAGCATCTTCTGTTTCCTCCACTTGTTAGAACGAGTTAATTTCTAGCCACTTTTTTGATATTTATGCTGACACACTAAAACAAAAGCAATAGGCTGGACACAATAAAGTACCTCAGAAATACCAGAGGTCGAAGTTCACTCGACGCACCTTAACACATCACTTTATGGATCAAAAACAGTGTGGCATTATGGTAATTAACTCTCCTAAAGGACTGTGCAGTAACTGAAGTGTGTGCTCTGGGAAATCAAAATGTCATTAGTGGAAACTCTGAGATAAGACCAGGCCAGTGTGAAGGTCACATGACTCAGTTCTGCTGCAAAATAAGGTTTTCCAGTTCATCTGCAGAACGCAACAAAAATGCGGCTGATTCTCGATACCCTGCCACGAGCTGCCTCACTGCATTGATTTCAGTTGGACTCAGCTGGGGTCTAGAGCTTGAACTACTGGAGGATCCGGAGCTGGTTGCTAACTGCCTCTTCATACTGAGATCTGTTGGACCTGCAGGTAAAGGAAAAGAAAAGAAGCTTCAGATCGTTTCACAGGTTTGCAGCTACAAACGCAGAGCAGCAAAAGCCGCTCTCAGCTGAGTGCCAGTGAGGGGCAGCAGAAACAAGTAATAACCGTCCAGTTACCAGCTGCCTCGGCAGGAACCACAGCAATTTATATATGACAGACACCCTTTAAGTTCTACTTACATAACATGAAGGATAAGACCACTGCCAGCAGAAAATTAACCTCTGGGCAGTATCTCAACAGTGTAGGCGCCTTGCAGGCCCTGGGACTAACCATCTAACGCTGCTGAGCAGGCAGAAGGTTCACCTCCTGTACCTCCTCCAGTTCCAGCTGCCATTGTAGCCCTCACGGCAACTTGCACGCTTGCAGTTTCTGTCACAGAATACCAAACTTAAATTCTCTAGGTATCTATTTTCACATTTTATGCTTCAACCAGCACGCGGCCAGATTGTGAATTACTTACAGACCCAGATAAATGGTCATTCACTTGACTAGCCCCGACGCCACGTGACCACTTATCTAAATAGCTGGTCATGAATGAGATCAGGCTGGTGACAATGTGGCTGCTACAGTGAGGAGTAGACTGTCATCTGCGGGGGCTGCGTACAGCTGGCGATACACTGCAAGGATCTCGTAAGGCCTGAACACTGGCAAGAGAATCTGCAGCAATCGCCGTGTTGCACTGGCAGCTCGTGACAATTTGCTTAGCACTTTTTGTCAAAAAAAATATTCTCAAGACGTCTGCTGCATGCAAAAGACAGCACTCCTGAGGGCAGTTTGCAGGTTACTGGCACCGGCAAAATCGGCTGCCATCAGGAAGTTCAGCTTTGTGTGGAATTGCGCTGGTCGTTTGACCATAGTTATTAGTTAGCTAAGATGTACAGTGCTTTAATGAGGTGTTTGCCTTTTTCACTTAACACAATACATTTTTTTCTTCCTAGAGCATAGATTTGGACAGGTAGAATTAGATTCAGGATTTTTTTAAACATAGATGGATACAGCTGGCAAGTATACCTATAAAGCAGTTTGTTATGTGCAAATCTGGGAAACTACTGTACATTCGTTTTGCCAGTGTAGCAAAGCTATACTTCTGGCAGGCAGAAGATCAGTCTAGCCTGATCTTAATCTTAATACTCTCCTTGGAAATTGAGATCAAGTTATCCAAAGCATTGTATCTTGCCTTCCTATGAGAAAAATGACACTACTCGGTTTCATCTGGACAACACCAAGGCTTTCTCAGCATTCGTTCCCTGGATGGACCTTGTTTCCTTAGACATACTGGAATAATTTTTAAATTTAGCATATTCAGCTACAGAATACACAACACACCAATTCATACTCTAGAGGTTCTCCTAAACAATCCCACCAGAATCACAAGATTCAAACACAGACTCACTCTCTTAAGCACTAATGGGGAAAGATGTACTGATCTCCAGAAGTTGAAGAGCTGGTCATAAACCTTACTTATTTTTCTTTCTTTTATGTTTATGCAGAGGTATGTCTGAGACCACAAAGAATGTGGAGATTGCCGTGTCCTCACACTCACTGGAGTTAACGAAAATCTCCCCTTGAGCAAATAAAAACAGAACTGGGAAAAGAAACTACTCAAACAGAAAGGGTCCTATTTGATCTTATTTCCTCCTACACAACTGGTACGAACAGCATTTCATCTCCTGACTCTATTATCCAGTTTTACATCGGCATAAATGAGCTGACTTTTAAATGGCTTCCAGTGTACAAAGGACAAATAAAAGGACAATTAGCTCAGTGAATTTGTTTCAGCGTGACCGCATGCTGCAGGGAAACGATCACAGTGTGAAGAAGCTCAGAGGATATTTCTAAGTAAAATCTTAACCCAGCACAAAGAAGAAGGGCACACAAATCATAAAGCCAGCTAGACTGAATGGCTGTAAGAAGCCATTACAGACCTCTATATTTATTGAGGTGGTAGTGGAAAAGCTACCACTGACATATCGAGGGCATTGTGCTCTATATGAACCCACTTTAACTTTTATGTTCTTTCCCTGACTCTCATTCATGTCACAGCCAAAACCACACACACAATATATGGCAGAACAGAGCTTCCGCAGCAGAGCACATCTTTCTCTGAAACTGAAGGGCTTTTCCCTTTGGTAATCCAGATTTTTATGTGGTTGAATCAGAGACTATGTTTATTTCACTCCTAAGTAGAAAATACATAGAAATTTGCTTGCTTACATCTCTGAGGTCTTCCTTACAAAACTTGAGGACACAAAGTAAAAGCACCACTCCAAAAGGAAAACTAGGAGAAGACCAGATGTCCAGCATCCATTAATCAGTGTAATTCCTCACAAGTGTATGCAGTCACAGTGATTTACACAAACTGAAGATCTGACCCTGTATTCCTAAATGTCCTGATTAACTATCATAAGGAAAGTTTTTTAACTCTTCAGAATACCTATCTTTGAATCCCTGACGGTACTGGAAATAAAGTTTTGTACAAGTGCAAACCTGCATTCTGCAGACACAAGGAACCATCCCCAGAACCTCTCTTTGCCTGGGAGACTTCTGCTGTATACAGAGTTCTTGTACACAAAGGAAATGAGGAATCTCAGCTTTTAACTTACTTTAGCTACTTAAAACTATTTGAGGGCTTTTTTTCTATACAGTAGGAAAATAGGATTTTCCTTCATTCCCCAACACCTGCCTTGTACTCAATAAGTAACAGTGCTGTCCTCCTTCTCCTCAAAGAAAAGTGCCCTGAGCAAAAAAGCAAAGTCGTCCAGGAGCACAGCGAAGTGTTCCTGGCTATGGTTTCAGGACAGTGAGTACACCTGTGCCTTTTCAGGATGGGAAGCTGCATGTGCTGGCAGAGAGCTGAACAGAAAGAGAACAAGCCATGCTTGATGTGGGGATAAGTTCTTCTTTTAATTACATTACGTGACCCCTTACCTCATCTCTGAAGCTTGCCTATGACCCCCCATGCTTTATATCTGGGAGAAAACCTCACCCAGAGACCAGCCACAGGATGCATTATACCAGTCTCAGCTTTTTATAGCTATGATAGCCACTCACTGCCAGTCCTACTGATTCTTAAAGGCTGTTATATGCTAAAAATACTGTAACTTACCAGTAGCTTCATCAGTCATACCTGATCATTCAGAAAATAAGGAATAACGCATCTTATTCTTGCACTATAGATTTTTCCTCTGTAATTTTATGCAAATCAACTACTGAAACACAGGAACCTAAATCCTACTAATAAATATCCACCACATTTCTTTAACCAGACAAATTAATCACAGATATTCTGAAGGCTTAAAACAGCTGGTTAAGGTAGACACTTCATGCTCTTCTATCTTCAAAAGCCGTCACTACAGCTGACTAAATCTGCAGAAAGCTGGACAGCTTTGCCACCATTTCTTTTAGTAACTGTCTTTACTTTAAATACAATTATTTCCCTAGTGTACTTAATAATATTTACTAAGCTGCCAGTCTTCAGAGCAACAAGGAAGTGCATCCTTATACAGAGGGAAATCTGAAGATTTTTGCAATGAATTTTGCAGTGTCGGGTTCCTCCAAGTTGATAGTACACATTTTAGCACATTGCTTCCTATCCTAGAGTATTTAGAATCTTGACTGAAAATATTATCAGGTTCCACAATGTCTGTGACAGTGTGCAAGCAAAGATTAAGTATATATCACAGAGATGAGGACAGGATACTTATTTTTCTTTATTTATTTCTCTCAGTGCATACTATTATAACTCACAATTGTCACCTTCCGTGTTTTTATAACAGCACAACATTCTCTTAAGCAGTGGGCTAAACGAATTGCTGAGACAGATCCTTTCTTCTATACTCTTTCAGAAGTCTGAAGTATTGTTCCTCTGCCTCTTGACGAGGCCACCTGACTGACTCTTTCACACAGGAATATTTTCGAACTACCACCTCAGTCCAGTTACACAGACCTAATTTCCCCTGTGAGATGAAATGGTTCTTGTTGGAACCACATCAAGCTGAATATGAGAACTCTGAAAACCCACTCTTCATGTGCTAGACAATCATTTATGAAATTAGCTGCTGGGAATATCTGCCATAAAATACACTGTGGAACAAATGGCTTTTCTGCAAATTGCAAGACTTAAATGGAACCAGTTATTGCCTCATGCACTACTCATTAGCGACATGATTTACATCAAATTCCAAAATATGGGTCAGATGTAGATGTGCTGTTACTGATTGCTTAGACACTATCAACTGTCTCAGCAAAAATCCCTTAAGAACTGTATGCTGTCACTGGGTAGTCACCAACCCCATAATTAACAGCTACTGAAAGAATAATAAATGTGTCAATGGCTCTCAAAATGATTATCACTATTGCAGATAATAACTTAGAATAAAAAAAAAATTAAAAGCTACATGTTTAAGCATCTCTGCTTGTACATTTTCATTAAGTTAAGCAACCTTTTCCATCAGCAAAAATAAAAAGCACTGCACTTATTTATAGAAAAATACATTTGTCCATGTTTTGAAATCTCTCTTGTGCATCTTTTCTATGGCACCTATTCTCCTTTCCCCCCCTTCCCCCCCCATGAGTGATATGTACTAGATTCTCATCTGCTACAATAAAACTAAATAGGAACAACTATCAAAGAATACTACTTTCTCCAAATCATATGTGTTTGTTACTGAAAGAATGTTTTATTGTGATATTATGCATCTGTCAGTGTTTCTTTTCCTCCTGCCTTCAAAAAGAGAGCAGATGTGCCAAAAACTCTTGTTTCAAGTGCCAGGAGACCTCAGATCAAGAAAACAGGGACTAATGAACTGGACCTTTTAAGCTTCTCTCTCCCCTCTACACCCTTCCCTCTGGGAAACATACCTTCAGCTAGTTTAGATAGCAAAAAACTGCTGTTTTGCCTGAGGAAAGAGATGTGAAAACACAGAAATGCCTACGGCCAGTGAACACCGTGCATTTTCAACAATCAGCAAACACACTGGTTCGTGATGAAAGGATTATTGGAGGTCCTCCAATAATACTTCCTATCCACTACAGGAGATTAATTACGTGGCATACACCTGTCTTGCCTTAAAGGCCGTCTCCTGAGCTTTGTGCAAAGGTAGAAAAGTAGGATACTGCCCAATATATCCAGAGACATTCCATCTCCATTCCTATGGTGGGAGCAGACCAATACTTGCATATGCCATGTGCCCTATAATTTAAAGAGGAGGAAGGGAAAGAGGAATGTGGAGATTATCTTAATACAGAATTCAGGCAGCATTTCCCAGTGAGCAATTCCCATCTTTGTCACAACATAGGTCAAACTGCTTAATTTCTTGCAACCCCATATTTTGCCTTTTTAAAAGGGGACTAAACACACTCTCCCAGCTTCCTAACTCTATCACTCTTGTTCTACTCTTCATGCCCCAGGCTCCAGCTGTGTTAGACAAGCAGTTTTGTCTTTTCTTTCTCTCTCTGCACTTTGATGTCATCAGGTTAGCACTGAGAACACAGAAGACTGTGCAAGAGTAGAGATATAAAAAAGAGCTGGAGAGAGTAACACCAGGGAAAACCCATTCAACCCCTACATCATGGCCAGCCATGCTGTGGGTAACCCAGTCAGCACGTTAAGAATTAGCTGAATACTGGATACTCTCAGCTCAACTTTCTTTTTTCCTATTTTTTTTTTGGCCAAGAAGCCTCTACTGATTGTAAAAATGTCAAATTTTTACACAAGGTAATAACTTCGCCAAATTTGAGAGGGTGGAAATGAGACACTCTCCCTACAAGTGGACAAGAGTGCTCAGCCCTCCTCTCCCTGCCCCAGAGCAGCACAGCCATGCTGATCGCTGGGGTTCAGCAGCATCAGCCCTGGCAGCTTCCCTCAGCTACTCCTTCATCTTCAGCAGGGCTGCACTGCCTGAAGGACTAGGAGGCAGAAGGACCAGAAAGGCTGACTTGCACGTGGGTAAGAAGCCTGGCTAAAGCGGGGAACGGTCGGGAGAGCGCAGCCCTCCTAGGTCTTTGGAAGGGGGCAGTGGGGAGAGGTGAGCGGTGTGGTGGGAGTCCGGCAGCTACCGGCTGGACTACAGGGTCGTTGGTCTGCAGGCTCGACTGCAGGAGAGGAAGCTGAAAGAGAAGCCTGCCAGGGTGCAGGGTTTGCTTGCAGTGTGAACATATTCAGATTCAGTGGGAGGACTCACCTGAGCTGGAAGGGGACTGGACGTTTGTGGTGCCTGCGATGCAGTGCTGAGTCGAGGCTGTGGTGGAGGTAGGCTGCAGATCTGTGTAGAGAAACAGAGACACAACAGTTGCTTTGTCTTACCATCACACGAGGGCATGTCCTACACAGCCAGTCTGCCACTGGGTCTGAAAAACCCTCTCTTTTTACACACACAAAGGCAGTTTCTGCCTAGGAAAATGGGTGTGGTACAGAAGAAACCGCACCAAACCACCTCGAGGAAACCCAGCAATGGCAGCAGAAACACTCTCCACACCTCTTGGGGAAAAAGGACTCAGGAAACTTAATGGATTTGGAAAGCAAGGCTCTGAGAAGTCCAGGCTGGCTTCAGAGACTGCTGGCAGCTGACACTCACTGGGAGAGCACAGGTGGCGACCCACTGGGCAGAAACACATGGGGAGATGGGGCAATCCCACTCTGTCAGGAGAGGCTCAGGCAGCATGCAAGGACTTCAACGGCTTCTGGTGGTAGCAAGAGATTTTGCTCTCAACAGAGAAGCCTGTCTCCTGTCCTCACCCTCCTGCCCTCAAGCTGAGTGTCCCTCCAAGCTTTGTCCAGGTGTGATGGAGTGGGGCCAGCTGAAGCATTTGTGGCTGGCCAGGAGCTGGCAAGCAAATTTTGTTTACACCCACTGGGGTACTCCACCTTGGAGATTCTCCATTCAGTTCTGTAGCAGGAACTGCATTAGCCTTAGAAAAGAGAGTAATGGAAATCCACCCTTGTCAAAGAACAGCTCTCCTTTAACATCTGCAAGAACAACGTGCCCAAAGGCGTCTCCCAGCCCGTGTACAGGCCGACAGAGGCTCTGTCAACCTGCAGATTGCTTGGCAATAGGAGTGAAGCTTTCCAGCCAAGCTGGCTTGGCTTAAAGGGTCTAAAAGTAGGGGGAAAAGGGGACCTTGATGCCCAAGCCTTTTCCTACTGTGCTTTTTTCCTGCACAGAAAAGGAGGGGTCACTGTACAAGCTATTGTGTTCTGCTTGCTCATATTTAGCAGTTGCATGAAGCTTGCCCCATACAGTTCTGGAAGGAACTAATTATGGTTCTGTAATTAGCCATGTGGAAGGACAGGCTGAGGAGGGAAGCACTGCAACAGCAGGCACAGAGAGGTCCCTGAGCCAGGGCCACCAAACAGTTGGGTGAGCAGATAGCTAAGTCTGTAAGATAGGATCAGGGTAGGGATGAACTTTACAGGGGAGAAAATAATGAAATTAAATGAGTCACACCATACAAAATACATGCCTCAGTTGGACTACTGGATAGGAGAGGTAATTGGACATTGTAATTGTATTACTGTAGGGGAATGTCCAGAAATAGGCATTCAAGCAGTGAGTTCTAGGTAGCTTTTGCAACTTTTGCTTTTTTTCTGTTTTAGCAGATACACAAAACCAGACTGTATTTGTTTATACACACATCCTGACTGAGGTGTGTATTTTTTTTTACACTAGGAGAACATTTGTAAACATGACAAGAACATTTGATGGGTTACTAAATTGAAAAGGAAATGCATTTTTAAATAACTTCTTAGGTCTTCAAAACAATTTGCAAGCAAATATCCTGTTCTCCAGAGAGGGAACTCATTAACCATTGTAACAGCCTTCCATATGTTTGAAACAAGAGTCCTTGAAACAAAATAATGATTGCAAACAACTGTCCTGTGAGATCTGTCAGGAGGGCAATGGTTACCCCTCTCAACTACAACTCCATCAACTCCTCTTAGTCTACAAATGAAAAAGTAAATATCCATGGACATATCAGAGAGGACTCACAGATCCCAAAGAACTGGCCTACAAGTCCTCCCATTTCTCCTGTAAGGAAACCAGCTAATGGAGCCAGAGCACTTTACCCTCAATAGCTAAGAGATAATTAGGTTGCATAGGGATTTCTTTTGTGTCAACGGAACTAAGAAATTGATGGATTTGCCTTTCCAGCTTTCCTAATGGTCTTCCTGAAACGGCAGGTGGGTCACAAATCAGCAGCCAGCTAGACTGTTAGCATCAACAACTGCTTTCCAAGTGCTGGCACACAGCCTTTCAGTTCATGGAACTTACGTGCTTTGGATACTGTAGGATCCTGCAGGATCCCTGTGGAGAAGATGGACACCTTTGCGCAACTCTCCAACTATGCACAACCACCTGGGAGAGGCGCAATGGCTTCCTAGTCTTCCAGAGTAAAAGGACATACAGACAAAATTTTCCAGTGCAAGTAGAGAAAGGCAGGGAGGAAGAAATGTTTGAGCACGTGCCAGTATGCAAGCTGTAAGCATCCACTGGTCCCTTCAGCCCAGTGATGCTACACAGGGAAATGCAGTGCACTGCACGGTTCCCCGGCTGTGTTAGCTGTGCAGCATCTGGGAGTTCCTGACTGTTTGTCAGCACTGTTCGTCCTGCAAAACCCATCTTGAGCTTTAATTGCGAAAAAAACAAAGAAAGTGTTGATTCTAATCAGAAAGCAACTAATTTATGACGTTTTCTTTTTTTTTTTTAAATTGCATGCTGAAGTGACATAGAATACTTCTGCCTAAATCCTGCAATTCACTGAAAAATGGGGGTTATGGAAATATATCCTCTTACAAGAGGTCTGAAGGGAAGAACAAATACACAAAACAGTTGTGACTCCTCACAGTTTAACATTATGTAAAACAGGACAATTCTGATGGCTTCTGCTGACAAATAACACATGGAGAGTTTAATCCTACTCTTAGTTGGGTGAAAGAGCAAATGTCAACTGTTTTCAGTGGGAAATGGCTCGAATCTTCTCTGGCCACAACGTAAAAGACAATTTTAAAGTTCTTGTGCATTTTCCCAAGAAACCAGATTTCCATGGCATGTCTTACTTTTATTAAAATATTCGATCAGAGATCATATTCAGTACCTCCAACGTGCTTTTCATGCATATGGAAACAATTGTAATCATCACTCAACGCTCCTTAAGTCAAAGACTTTAGACAACTAAAATACTATGTTTTTAAAGCCTTTTGAAAACTTAACGAAAATCATTCACAGACTTTAGGGAATTTTAGGGGTGGGGAGTGAGGAAGCAGACATGACAGAAGGTCACCAGGACATCACATACCAATAACTCCTTGCAGGCTGCAGTCCTGATAGAGTTTTGAAAATTGCTTTGCATGTCTGTCTGCTGGAGAGGTGGGCCCATGAGAACCTTATGAAATTCAATCAGGCCAAGTGCAAGGTGCTGTGCCTGGGTTGGGGCAATCCCAGGCACAAATACAGGCTGGGTGGAGAATGGATGGAGAGCAGCCCTGAGGAGAAGGACTTGGGAGTGATGGTGGACGAGAGGCTCAACATGAGCCGGCAATGTGCCCTTGCAGCCCAGAAGGCCAACCGCATCCTGGGCTGCATCAAGAGGAGCGTGGCCAGCAGGTCGAGGGAGGTGATTCTGCCCCTCTACTCTGCTCTGGTGAGACCCCACCTGGAGTACTGCTTCCAACATAAGAAGGACATGGATCTGTTGGAGCGAGTCCAGAGGAGGGCTGCGAAGATGATCAGAGGGCTGGAGCACCTCTCTTATGATTCTATGTTGACTATAGAGCTTGTAGCTGAACAACTACCATCTTGCCTATGTACCTGAAGCAGCACTGTCCTCAGATAGAGAGGGATCAGCCAGGACAAAAAACCCAGGGATTCCTCCATCCTCGGAGATATTTTTAAAATACTAGTCTTGGAGGCAAGAGACCCTCAGGCTTCCAGAGTAATCACTTTTCTCTGACAGACAATATCTGTGTTATCAGAATGGGCAAATCTTTTCCTTTGCTCTGAATTTGTAGGAAATCAATACGAGGGACTATTTCAAACAAAGAATAAAATTTGCTTATTTGTTTGTTACAAAAGTTTGCTAATATAAGAAGAAAGGCATGTTGTCTAAATAATCATAGAATCATAGACTGATAGAATGGTTAGGGTTGGAAGGGACCTTCAAAGTCATCTAGTCCAACCCTCCTGCAAGGACTAGATCAGGTTGCTCAGAGCCTCATCCAACCTGGCCTTGAACATTTCCAGGGATGGGGCATCAACCACCTCTCTGGGCAACCTGTTCCAGTGTTCTACAACTCGCATTGTAAAAAATTTATTTCTAATATCTAATGTAAATCTACCTCCCTCTATTTTAAACCCATTACCCCTCATCCTATCACAACAGGCCCTACTGAACAGCCTCTCCCCATCTTTCCTGTAGGCCCCCTTGAAGTACTGGAAGACCACTATCAGTCTCCCTGGAGCCTCCTCTTCTCTAGGCTGAACAGTCCCAACTCTCTCAGCCTGTCTTCATAGGAAAGGTGTTCCAGCCCTCTGATCGTCTTTGTGGCCCTCCTCTGGACCTTCTCCAGCTGGTCCATGTCCTTCTTATGTTGTGGGCTCCAGAGCTGGATGCAGTACTCCAGGTGGGGTCTCGCCAGAGCAGAGTAGAGGGGGAGAATCACCTCCCTCGACCTGCTGGCTACGCTGGCTACCTGTCTCCGCTTCCACCCTCTATAGGCTTTCTTCTTCATTTCCAGTTGGTCCAGGAGCTCCTTGCTCATCCACGCAGACCTCCTTGCCTTTTTGTCCAACTTGTTCTTCATCAGGAGCTTGGAGGAGGTGCTCCTTGAATACGGACCAACTTTCCTGGGCTCCTCTTCTCCCAGTCGTAATGACACCACTGTTTTTATCAGAGGGACATACAATCTTGTGGCGACACATAATTTCCTGTATAATTTTTAGTTTAGAGTACAGATGGAGATGCTGATTTGTCATTTAACACTTCGTATGCCAGATCCTCATCTGCAGTAAATTAAACTAGCTAGAGAGACCATGTGAGAAACCTAGGTCAATTCATTTGTGTTATGAAATATGGAGTTCAGTGTCTTCAAACTCCAACCACAGAGATACTAATGGCCTCGTTTTGTGATCAGTGTAGGAGAGGACAATAATGACTGGGCAGGTCCTCATAAAGTCAGGCAAACCGACTGAAGATCTAACCTGACATTTTTTTACTCAGCTTTGTTAGAGACTTCAGGCCTTTTGTGAATTAGTCCCTTGAAACTGAAAGGAGACTAGCATGCAGTGAGCAAGTATTTTGCTCAGCAGTAACTGTTTGTGGGATTGTGTTCCTGCTCATTATCTGCTAATAGCCTGTGGATATTGAACCCCTTGGACTAGCTTTCTGTACAGCAGGGGGAAACGCACATATGAGCATATATACACACAGACATATTTTGTAAGGAAACTCACCACTGCTAGAAGCATCGTTGAGATTTAGCAGCCCACCTCCGAGCCCTCTGTAACTATGGTAACTGTAGGTCCCGTTGCCATTGATGTACAACACCTCCTGTGTGCTGGAAACAGCTGATGTTGAGTAAGTGACCTGGGCTGGCTCCTGTTTGTACTGCTTGTCAGCTGAAGCAGCTTCATCCTGTATAAAAAAAAAGGAAAGGCATTGAATTATTGTTACATTTTACCTTGCATGAGAGGTTCTTTTCCATTGTTAAGACTCCACATCTATTGCTTTCAGAAAAGCATGTTAAACAAGCACAGACGTATTTCGGATTGACCAAACATCAGCTGAAAGAAAACGATGAAAATAAGCAAGAATACGAGTTTCCTACAAATCTGAGAATATTAATTTATTTGTGCTCCAGAAGACAACCATACTGTTTCTCAAGGGAGAAAATGCATCCTCTCACCCTGAAGAGCTCACAGTCTCCTGCAAAACTCAGCTCTGTCCAGAAATAGCATGGAAAGGGACAGGAAAAAAGCCATTACTTTCTGAGTATAGGAATGACTCTTCCAAGCCAGAGAATCATATATTTCTTGATAAGACAAACCAACACAGAATGCACACCAACTGGTTCTTTTGATAAATCGGTCTCAAAAATGACAGAAGGAATAGAGGAAAGGAATAAACCATCATTTCCTATGTTTGCAGAGGGCTGAGTGAGCATCCATCCACACATAGTGTCATAAACGTGATTTGAAAGCATTTATTATCTGTGTATGAGCAGTGACTGTACACTAGGAGTTCCCTGCAATGCTTCCTGGTTGCCTCTTAAATGCTTGCACCATATTTAACGGAATTCAGCACAATGACCCTCCAATTTTCCCCTAGTTTTGAGCCCCTCAGTACCAGAAGGACATTTTGTTGCTGGAGCGTGTCCAGAGAAGGGCAACAAAGCTGGTGAAGGGTGAAGCCTTATGAGAAGCAGCTGAAAGAACTAGGATTGTTTAGTCTGGAGAAGAGGAGGCTCAGGGGAGACCTCATTGCTCTCTACAACTACCGGAAAGCAGGTTGTAGGGAGGCGGGTGTTGGTCTCTTCTCCCAAGTAACAAGTGACAGGACGAGAAAAAAATGGCCTCAAGTTGCATCGGGGGAGGTTTAGGTTGGATATTAGGAAAAATTTCTTTACTGAAAGAGTGATCAGGCACTGGAACAGGCTGCCCAGGGAAGTGGTGGAGTCATGATTCCTGGAGGTCTTCAAAAAACGTGTAGACGTGGCACTTCAGGACATGGTTTAGTGGACATGGTGTTGTTGGGTTGATGGTTGGACTTGATGATCTTGGAGGTCTTTTCCAACCTTAATGATTCTTTTCTGTTTCATGTGAAAGTGTATTTTTCCCCATCTGCGTGTACCGTACCTACTGCTTAGAGCACCTTGCCTCCACTCATAATCACTGAATGTCCCTGAGGTAACTTTAGTAATGATACAAATGAAAAAAAATAAAAGCATTAAGAGAAGATTTAATGTGTTTTAGTAATTGGAAACAAGGAAAACTATCAGTATGTGACCACTCAGCCCACCACAGGGGCCTAAATGCCTGAATTTCTGACTTAGTTTGCAAATTTATTTGAACTTTTTCTTTTAAATGTTAGGCTTTTTTTTTATGGGCCTGATTTTACACTCTTATCAGATGAAAATCTACTTCTGTGATTTCAAATAAAATTGATCTAGGGAAGATTAGTATTTTAAAAAGTAGAGGTGAGAATGTTTGCAAACCCTTTCAGAGTAATTAACTGAAAAATGATCTGTTAGAATTATCTCCTCTTCGTGTAAGATTTTTATGCCTCCTCTCTCTTCTGCACAACCCTTTTATGGTTGCTAAACATACCAAACTTATTAAGAATGCTACAAAATATCCCAAACCTTTTTTTACAGTGTTTACTTCAAAATAAGAATGTACACACCAACACAGAGGGCTCAAATAGTTCAAACAGTGTCCAGTCTCTGTGTCAAAGCAAAAGCAGATCTGAAGCAGCTTTCCTGTTTGTGTTAGGAGCAGTTGTCAGTTCCACCTCCCAAATAAGACACTACCAACTTTTCTGAAGTGAAGATATCCCTATCTTGTCGATCTTTATTGGCGAAAGAGACTCGGGCACAACTGAGATGACTCAGGAGAAGGTATATATATTATTAACAGAAATTTTAATATTTAATACAGAACTCCGAAACATCATATAATTAATTCCATAAACAATCAGGATGGGGCCTCTTGGGCACTAATATGAGCTGAGGCAAAGCTTTGCATTTTTAAGTGAGTTAGCCAAACTGGTCTCCTCTGCATGTTCTTAAGTAATAATAGACTTAAACAAAGGGCCAAAATTGCAATGTATTTTTTTTTGCCAGGAATTCAACTTTAATATAATTTACCTTTTATCTCCAAAGGTCATTGCTGTCTCTTATTAGAGAAAATGTGTTATTTCCTCTAAGAAAATTATTATAAGCTATACAGTAAAGTTCTATCCTGGCAACAAAGCTTAACTCATCGTCCAAATATTTAACGCTCTCAGGTCTGAGATGTTCTGTATCCTTATGTCTAAAACTAGGTAATTCATGCCACAGACTCACTCAGAGCCTCATTTTATTCTCCTGAAGATCAGTAAGGGATCTTCTGCAAATTTATCAAGGACTGGACTGTGTTCAAGGGGTGCAGCGCAAAGAGGACTGACTTCTTCGGCTGAGCAGAGTATCTCAGGGCTTGTCTCCTTATCCTGACAATCTGGAATGCACAAATTTGTTGTCCCTGAATTTACAGGGCCGCCAGAGCTACTGTAGCCAGTGCACTGAAAACCCAACGGTGAGTTTCCTGCAGAGCTGATGCACTGAGCTCCTAGAAAGCATAGGAAGCAGAACCTGGCTGGAGGGCACAGCAAGGGTGCACGATGCACCTTGGTGCGTACCAGCCCAGGCGTTAGAGCACATGGCCAAGAAGTGGGAGACCCAAGTTCTGGCTCCTAGTTGCAATACACAGTGAAGAGGTGGAAAATTTGGAAGTAAGGTCTTTCCTAGGAGGGGATCTAAAGTCAGAGCTCCCATCTCCTAGCAACCACGCGCGAAGTAAAACTGCAGTGGGAGTCGTAGCTGAAGCTGTGCCACTGCGTGGAAAGAAATGCACAATTCATAGGGCCACGGAGATAGCAAACAAAAAGGGAGCAGGACTCAGTTCTCTGTTTCAGAGACATGCTGCCCTGGGAGGCTTCCAGCTCTGCTCCCTTTCAGCTGCTCACTAACACAAAACTCACAAGCTGCTCTGAGGTCGGGAATCCAAGGCTGAGGTCAGGAATCTCAGGCTGTGCTGCTGAAGGGTGATCTTTGTATCCAACTAATTGCAGCCTGTGCAACACGGAGGCGTGCCATGGGCTGGGACTTGAGGCAGAGCCCAGGAGTCCCGGTGGGGAAGGCACTCCTCAGAGGGGTGAAAGGGGTTGCGGAGGATGCTGCGCCCAGGACTCCTGGTCCTGTGCATGAGCTGTCATCTCTCGGCCACTATACAAAAAGTGGCTTCTTCTAAATATTACATGTATTTTTAAAGAGTAGACCAATCACCGCAGGTGTCAGCCCTACCGGTAGGATTACAAACCATTAGCCTGGTCCCAGGGGGTTAGATGTTACCTCTCATACATTCCCCAGGGATTTAAGCATTTTTTAGAAATGTTTAGTACTTCAAAAGGCAAAATTGTGTCCTTTTTCCTTGCAGCCACACCAAGAATAAAGAAGCCAGGCTCTCTTTTTCTTGGGGAGAGGGAACATGAATATCATACTCACTTTTGTATACCTGAGATTTATTCTGCACAGATTAATTCTCTTTTTTCTTTCCATCTTAATTGCCTTTGCTTTTAAACTAATGTAGAAATTAAACAAACATAGTGTTGTTCCAGAACTGAGATTGTTTAAATAGTCTGTGTAAGTCGTTCAGCACTTCTTGTTTCCTCCTTATTATGTTTACACTAGAAAGGCTTAATAATTTATTTAAAATGTTATTAAAAAAAAAAATCATAATAATCAGTAACAATTAACTAATCATTTATTAACGTGCTTGACCTAACTACCTGAACATACACTGCTGTAACAGTGTAAATTTGTAAAACAAATTTATAAAACCTGTCAAGTATTAACCAACCTTTTTAAAACTATTTATAATTTATCTTTAATAAGAAGTATGTACAAGATGCAGATAAAATGTTTGTCCATCTAGAATTCGACTTACACCATCTTCATTTTGTATAAGGCAATGAAAATAAGTCATCCTTCCAACAATATTTCTCTTATGAATTTTTTTTGGAAGAGAAATAATTTAAGACTTGAGCATATAATATGGAAAATGATGGAAATCACATAAATGCAAAAATACCTTTTAGGTACAAAAGCATGCTAAAATACAAAGTTATCCACTTGAACACGTGGAAGCATGAAGTGCATACTGTGATCCTCAACTTGGTCTACATCACAGTTATCTATGTCTCAGTTTTATGTCCAGGTCTGTACTAGAAGAACACAATTTTTTCCTTAAAAGAGCAGATAGGCGCAATTTATTTCATTTTTAATCATGGAAGCAATTAAGTAACCCTCTAAGGACAGCACATACTAAGAAAAGACTTCATGAACTATTGCATAAGCTGCATACTGAGGAAAGCCTGCTCTGCTCTGACTGATACGCTGAGCAGCTAATGAATAGTTTAAAAGGAAACAGCATCCACAGCAACACAGATGCTAGTGCAGAATATCACAACTGTGGTACAAACAGCAAGGCTCACTGGCAGTGTCCCAGCCTCCTGTTCCACATGCCAGCGGAGGCAAAAGCATACGCATTTCTTTTCAAAAATCTGTCCTTTGTTGAAGCAACTCTACCACCACCATTGCTCCTTTCTGTTCCCCATCTTCGTCATCATCATCAAAATAACACACAAAAAAAGTCATACCGTGTTAAAATAAAAAGCCCTGGCAAATCTGTGCTACATTGAGTTTTGATCCCATATACACACAAGTGTCAGAAATTCTGTGTATTCCCATTAAAAGAGCAGTGCTATTGCCTTGGCCCCACTGTTAGCAATAGGCACTGCTAACCTGTAATCAGAAATCCCAAAAGGGAGTGTGTGTGCAGACCAACTCACATGAACAACAGTAGCTGACCGTAAAGCTAACAAAACTTCTGCAACAAGAATACAGATGGCAATGTTCTACAAATGGCTAAGAGGGCGACATGCATTTAACCACCGTTTTCACGAAATGCAGTGTCTACCAGACTGACAAATTAACAACTCTGAGAATGACAGCTTTTAACTACCCCTATGTCAAGGTGAACTTTTCCCACTCAATTAGAAAAAAGACAAAGAGGCAAACACATTTTATGCCTCATGTTTCTTGATCCTTTCTTTTTTAATGTGTTAAACTGAAAAATGTGGACTGCTTGGTGCTCTTGTCAATGAACACTCGTCTTAGAACACCACTTTGAGGTTAGGAAAACTCAAATGTAGATTAGTCTTCAAACAAATAGGCAAGCCAGGGACCCAATATTTGCATATGGGCTTCCATTTTTTCAGCACAGGAAAACAAAAATTAATTCACATGAAAAAACAAAACATGCTTTCATGTGCTTTACATTTTTTTTAGCCTCAATAGCTTGTAGCATGGCTTTAGAAGAAATAAGATAATGTTTCATTTGGAAGCCACCAATTTATTTCTATGATTTTTTTAATCAAAAGTAAAATAAATAGAAACACATGATAAAACCATGCAGCACTTTTCAAAGTATACCCAATTAATCCTCACAATACTCCTGTTAGATAGGACTTTTATCACTGCTTTTCAGATGGTGAGATTCTGGCAACAACGGCAACCTTAAGCTAGCATTACCTAATATGTAAATTGCTTGAGTTCTGCAACCGTAACAACGTAACGGTTGTCTAACTTAGTATTTAAAACGGTGAGAAGAAAGTCAGAAGTTCCATCACGGGGCACCATGCTGGAGTGGTGGGGGGCTGTGGGTCTGGGATCTCTCTGCCCATCTCAGCTCTCACACAGAGAAGCAGCTGTCAGGGTAAGTGGTGATCATCTTCTGCGTGGAGCAAGGTGTTTTAAAGGAGGATGAGCCACAGGATTCTTGGCTCCCACTGCAGGGCCCAGAAGGTGGTCCCTTCTTAGACACTTGGAGATCACTGCCGTTTCCATGCCCATGACGTGATCATGTATACTTTGTGCTCTGTCTCTTCACACTTATTCCATGTTGTCTCTTCAACACCCCTGACTCCTCACCCCATCCTCCTTGCTTCTCCAGTTCCATCTTCTACCCTCCATCTCAGTTTCAATCTTCTTGCCTATCAAATCCTAATCTCTCCTTTCCAAACAAGTCTCTTGATATCTGATACCTAGCAGCTTCAGCAACTCAAACTCTCTAATTTCCTAATTTGTATATAATCAGTGTCACATCCAGTGATGCTCCCATCTGAGATTTTCTCTCCTTCCTTTCTCAGACTCCTGTCAGTCTCCTAATCCCCAAAATTCTGTCCCACATGGAGCAAAGTCAGCTTCCACAACTAGCCAGGGCAGCTCCTGTTTTCAACCCACATTATTTTTCACTAGTAATATCTGATCCTCTTTCACCACTAGTTCTTTAATTCACCTAACCAGTTTCCTTCACATCACTATTCATTTTCTCATCCAATCTCATCTCATCATCTCCCTTTCCCCCTTCATCTCTTATTATCTCTGCTCCTGCCATAATTCACAGCCCCAACGCTCTTCCCCTCCTTTCTGCACTGA
>WHYT01000110.1:0-24072 GCA_009806455.1 Tetrax tetrax
CGGCCCCCGGCGGTGCGTCGGCTCCCCCCGCTGCCTAGCCTGCGTCGCCTTAAGGTTTTTCAGGCGTGTTCGGGACCCGCGCGAGGGTTTCTCCCACTTCCTGCCGCTGGCAGGCGGGAAACGCCATTCCAACAGGGAGGGCACTGGCAGAGCTGGCCTCGCAGCATAATTGCTTGGTAAAGGTGTGGGTATTAAAGGAAGAATGGCTTTCACGCAGTCCGCACCCCCAAAAAAAATAATCCCGAACTAATGACGTACTTGATGATACATTCGAAGAGGTGTGGACAGAGTGACTGTGTATCTCTCCTTAGCCGTCAGATGCTCGCACAGAGATGCCTAACAGACAGCCATCAAGTAACAGCCGAGTACGTTTTCTGACTGTCAGTCCTTTTCTGCATTAAAAGTATTTGGAACGTGATTCTGGTCATCCAGTTCTGCTTTTGTATAATGAGGGAAGAGCAGGCAAGTGTCAACAGGTGTGTAACGCTTCCGCAAGCTGCACCGGGGAGCTGACCTGGCAGACACAGTGGTTCCAGTGCAGCTCTTCAAATGCCACTCATCAGCTGCAGGTCTCTTTAAAATGTAAAAACTTGTAGAGTGCCAGGGGTGATAGTTCTTAAAATATGTACAAAATATCCCAGATATGCAGTTTTAGACTTTTTTAATTACATTAACAGAACTGAATTCTTTATGCTGACATAGGTATTAGGTCAGACTTTAACATTAGTCTGGTATGAGTACACTGTAGCTTCTAATGTGAAGTGACAGGCAGAGGCTAGTAAAGGCTTCTTGCGCATGGCATAACTGCTGAGTTTGAGATGAGTATCTGTAACCTGGGAGCCACAAACTCTGTTTTTATTTGGCATTTTCTCATCGAGATCTGTGTTGGAACACACCCATCTTATGATGTAATGTGTGCGAGTGTAGATAGTTAAGTTCAGGGGTTAATAAAATGTTGTCTTATCAGGTTTCTGACTCCTAAAAGCCCTCAAGGACACTTAACAGAAATGTGACCTTTTCAGTTTGTGTACATTCTGTTGATTATGATGTACTGAAGATAACAAGGAGTGGTCCTCCAGCTCTCCTTCTGATGTAGGAAGTGAGGGCTCTATTTTTCCCGTTTGCACCAATAAAGTTGAAATACTTTTTCTTACTCATCTTCTAGGAAAAATAACTTCTTTTTCCAAGCTTCTGTTTATTCTGGCGGTGATGTACTGCTGATGCCCTTCTGTACTGATTTTTTAAGACTAAAAGTAGTATTCTTAAAATCAAATCCATTTAGGGCCCTAAGTACAACTCTTATGTACAAGTTGGCACTCCTAAGCCTTCTTACATTAGGTAACAGTAGCTGAATTTTTAAAGCTACCTTTCAAGGTTATAAACCTTTAATTCCAGATCTGTCAGTTATTCTGAATACAGAAATTGTTGCTTAGGGACAGAATTTCTGTATTGGATCAAATCTATGATTTCTCTAGTCTCCTCCGTTTCAGGAGAAGATATATGAAGTCCCACAACAAGAGCCATGTGGACAGCCTGTCCTCCAGTAGTGGGGCTGCTCTGATCCCAGGAGTCTGAGATGATCAAAACGTGTTGGAACACACCCAATGCATTCCAACACAGATCTTGATGAGAAAACATCCCATATTGGGAAAAGTATCCATAAATGTAATTCATGCTAACAAGCTGCTGGAAGCAGCAGTGTCAGTGCAGACTTAACAGCAGTGAGCTGGTCTGGTTTCTGAAAATCTGTTTCTTTATGTTGAAGTTACTGATTTTTTTTTAGTTGAACTAAATTTCATTTTGCTTTTTTGCTATAGGAAGAAACAGAAGCTAATGATTTTTTGTCTCATTTATTTGGTGTGCTTAGATGTATAGAAGAATTTATGCGGGAGTGGACTTCTGGAGGTAATCTAATCCAGCCACCTTCTCAAAGCAGAGCTAACTTAAATATTAGCTCAGGTTGTTTTTCTGGTTGAGTTCTGAAGTGGATCTAGATTCACCAACCTCTGTAGACAGCTACCTTGTCATTGTTGTCGTTGTGCAGTTTTTGCACAGCTGATTGGAATGTCACTTGGAGCAATTTGTGACTGTTGCCCCTTGGTCTCATTTCTGTTAGTCTTGGGTTAATAATTCCTTTCTTCACTCTGAAGAAAGGAATTTTTGTTTGTTTGTTTGTGTATCGGTACTTTCTTATTGCCCTTCCAAGCATCACTGAATTGTGAAGTGACTTTTGGGAGCTACAGAGTTGTACAGCACATGCCATATTATGCAAGCGACATCCCTGATTTAGTGTTGTCTGAACAGTTGCAATTATATACAAAATAGTTATATGAAAATGTCTCCTCTTCTTTTTGCAGACACCCCTGGGATACAGTGATCAAAGCTGCTATGAGAAAGTACCCCAACCCCATGAATCCCTGTGTGGTAGGAGTAGATGTTCTTGACAGAAGTCTGGATAACCAGGGGAGGTTGCATAGTCACCGTCTCCTCAGCACAGAGTGGGGACTGCCAAGTATTGTAAAAGCGGTACGCGTTTGCAGTCTTAAAGGTTTATTAAGGGTGTGACACATTCTTATGTTGTCATCTGAATTGGAGCTGGATTTGAAATAAAAGCTTCATTTATCGGAAATATCATCCACAAATATCGCATAAGCAGGAACACGTTGTAGGCTTTAATATGCTATGGTGTGTGTGTGCTATACGTGCCCTCCAGACTGGTTTGTGTCATGCTCTGTGACTGATAACGACCTACCAGGACGTCGTCTTGCCACTGATCACGGTGTTCTGGTATCCATGAATGACTTTGTATTTATTTGGGGTCACTCAGAACTTGACATTTATGCATTTCAGTTTGGGGAGTTTTTTATTTTTATTTTGGTACTTAAATTTTTATTTTTAAATTTCTTTATTTCTTCAATTTCAGATTTTAGGAACAAGTAGAACTCTGACTTACATTGAGGAGCATTCTGTGGTAGATCCAGTGGAAAAAAAGATGGAGCTTTGCTCAACTAATGTGAGTGGCAGCTTAAAAAGTTTCTGGTAATTAGTTCTGGAGATTAGATTTTGTTTTTAACATTTAGATTAGAAATGTGTTCACATCTTTTGTCAGGAGGTGGCAATTTCCACGTCTTAGTTGTCATCTTAGCCGCCTATTTTTTTCCCCTTCTTCTTCTTTCCAAAATAGGAAACTCTAAATACTTTGGGATCAAACATTTGTCATTCTTTTTTTAATGTAAGATTATTTCTCAGAATGCATGTAAAATAGTTTGACTTTTAGATTAATAACTTGTTCTACATTACACTGCCATTTACAACCGAAGTTCTAATTTGAAATGCCTTTTTTTCCCAAAATGTAAATGAAGAGATATGCTGTATTTTGGTGTCCTGGGAACTTGTAACTATCAAATTTAAATTGGAGCTGTCTGTAGCAGAGCCCTGTCTCTGTACAAGAGGCATTGTTTTTCCTGAGTGTTAATTTTCTGTACACTCCAAATAGTGTGATGGTGGTCTTGGGCTTGAAGAGCCTCTCTGAATTGCATGCCATAAATCAGATAAGACTCAACATTCAGAGAAAATAAATGGAAAGCTATTTGTGATTTGCACTGTGAATAGGAACTTAGATTGATATAATTAGATCTAGGATTGGAGAAGATGCATCACCCTTTATAGGTCTTTTTATTGACTGTGTTCTGCGTTTTATATTCTGTGTACACTGCTTTGTCTCTGACATTAAATTGAGTGCTCCCCTATTGACTAGTGATGTTAATAACAGAAAAATGAAAGGCAGGAAGTGAGGATTTCAGCTCTTTTTTTTCTTTTTAAGATTACTCTCACAAACTTGGTGTCTGTTGATGAGAGACTGGTTTACACGCCTCATCCTGAAAACCCTGAAAAGTAAGTAAGGATATTGTATGCTTCTTTCTCTATAGGAGACTTTATGTTAGTCCAATTCAGTTTAGGTATTAACTTTTCTTTATTCTCTTACAGAACTGTGCTAACTCAAGAAGCAATTATTACTGTTAAAGGAATTAGCTTGAGCAGTTATCTGGAAAGCTTAATGGCAAACACGATATCTTCTAATGCCAGAAAGGTACATCTTTTTATTTTCTCCCTCTCTCCGTCCACCTCTACCTTTTTGTTGAAATAGTAATTGTCAATCGTGTACTGAATACTGTATTTAATTTCTCTCAACTTTGCGCACAGAGTTTCAACTGATTTTTTGGTAGGACCTCAGCAAGTAGAATATAATTTCCCAAAGTATGAAAAGGTTTCACTACTAAATCTTTGTTTTTCAGATAGAACTGCACATCAGAACAAATAAACTTCTATGTGTATGCTACAGTTACGCATAGCATAATCATATTATTGGGTTTGTTGTTTTTTTTTTCAAAGCACCTTTTTAAACACTAACCTCCTACTTCCAGGAGTTAGTGCTAGTAGTAAATATAACTTCCTTTTCAGCCTCTATAATCTGGATTTAGCAGTTAATGCTACCATATTTTCCATGCTTGCTTTGTCAATTGTTCCAGTTCCTATCCATTCTTGAGCTGTCTCCTTGCCTTTGGCTGAAAGTAATGTAGTATGAGCAGAGGCATATTCTTTGAAGAGGTGAAACTATGCTGGCTTTTGTAGGTCACACTACACCAACTCCTCTGTCTTGTGCTTGCATTTTCTACTTGGCTTGCAGCCGTGGAGCTGTACTTCAGCACAGGCAGAGCTGTGGGAGTGCTTATTCTTGGGCACTTTGTTCTGTATTTCTTCAGGGAAGATGGGAAAGAAATGAGGTTGCTGGAGAAGCATAGGCATCGCTGCCTAACAGCAGGATGAGTGCACCTGAAATTTGAGTTTATGATGTTGTGCATCATCAGATGTAGAGAGGTTCAGCACAGTGGGAATCTGGCCCAGGTAACTCCTGCTATGCTAGAGAGCCTGTGCTTTGGCCAGCCCTTTGTCCTTGTGAGAGATGTTGCTTGACCAAGGCAGTGTAAGCCAACTAGATCAGAGGTACTGACCAACTTGATCAGAGAGGAGAGCGCCTCCTTTTCTTCCCTTCTGTGTGCTTCTCCAAAAATGAGAGGAAAACAGGTTAAAATCAGGGGATGGAGAAGGAGGGATGGGTAGTTTCTAGACACTGAAGAGTAACTTTAACTGGGTGAGGGCTTTCTGTGTTTGTTTGTAAGTCATAAATGGAATGTATTTCAGATAAATTACAATTCTGTTCTGATCCAGTTTCCATTTAAAAGTCTAGGCAGGGCATATATTCTTGAAAGAGAAGTCCAAACCTTAGCTCGCAACCAAACTTCAGGCTAATTCAGAGGTAGCAAAGCACTAGCTAGTTGGAATGGCCAGATCAACTGGGCACACTTAAGAATGCTGGCTGAATTCTTCTCATGGCATCTGTAGCATTTGCATGTCTCTACTGAACTCAGAGAGTGTAAATATTTCTCAATACCTCTTCAAGTGCTGTGTGTGTGAAAGCTTGATTTCTGTTAAAGATTGTTCCTCTGTTCTGCCATTTTCAAGGAACACACTGACTCACAAGCTTTTTGAAAATCCAAACAACCTCCTTGTTCTGTGTTTCACTGAAGAGTTTCTTTAGAGGTGTTGAACTTGGCAGGAATTTGTACTTGCTGTTACTGGCCTTTCTTTGCTAGCCAGTAACCCACTCTGCTATGACTAGCTCTTCTCGCATCCTGTGCCTCTGTGCTCTTAGCACCCCTCTTAACTTCATGAAAGTTGCTGAAAAATGTTTTGTTGTTCTGACAAAATAGGAAGTAAGTATTGAGATTTTGCTCTGAAGTAGATGTGGCAGATGACGTATTATTATTTTTGATAACGTTGGAAAAATCATTTGCCATATGTTGTAAATCTTTTTTGTGTTACTCCAGGGGTGGGATGCTATTGAGTGGATAATTCAAAATTCTGAAAGTGCTCTAAGCTAGCAGTTCTCCACATCTACAGTTTGTACTAACTAGTGGTAATGCCAGCATTCTTCTTCTTGGTACAGCATTTCAGCTTTCTAGCAAATACGTGCATGGTTTGTTGTCATGTGAGTTTCGTGCATGTGTGTTTTATATACATTGCATACAGGAATGGCAAACATGTCCATTACACTGCAGTTGTAGAGGGTGAGAGTAGGTCAGCTCTAGACTGGAGCAGTTAACCCTGCCTATGCCACTGGACAGCCAGCGTGCTGCAGCCATGTCTTGTGCCACGCAGTATTGATTATGGTTTGAAAGTGGAATGATGACTGCAGATAATCAGGAGTGTGAACTAGTCCCTCCACCAGGTGTTTGATCTGGTCCTGGTTTCTGTGATTTCAGTATGTAAAAGTACCTGAAGAAATTAATAAATTGGTTAGAGACTGGAATTGGCATTATAAAAATGGCACAGAATCATACTCTTAGGATATAAAATTGATTTACTGAAACAGATTGCCTAACAGGGGTAATCTTTTGCATAGTGCAATTGTATTTGCTTTTCTTACGCCTGAGGAATATTGTTGCCCTTCTGTGAACTTCTGTGGAAACCTGTACAAAGCTTGAGGCTGTCAGAATGCCAGACTGTTCAGGTTTTTCATTGGTCTTGTAGTAACATTTTGGTACTGACGTGTCCCTTAAGCAATGTGACTATGAAAAAATCTGACTTCAAGGTTGAGAGAACTGAGTGTACTTGCCTCTGGGATACCTCCGTGCAAGTGGTTTTCCTTTCACTGGTCAGTGTAGCCTGTCTCTGTCATTCCTGTATTCGCTTATGCTTCAACTAATAAGATTCCTTTAAAAAGGAAAAATCCATTCTGCTGCTTCTTCTAGTAAAGAATGTAGGCGCTTTTTGCACTGCTTACTTTGAGATCGGTGTATGCCATGAGTGTCTGCTTCTACGTTCACATCCCACTAAGCTTTTATGGCTGTTTTTCTGGAAAACATCAACTACAAAGGCTTAGCATTTATCAGTCACTTCAGCTCCACCAGCAAATCTTCATATGCAGCGTTTGGTCTGCCAAACATGTCATACTGCTAAAATACACAATAAAGACTACTATAATATGCATGCTTTGTTATGAATGTGCTTGCTTAATGACTTACTACAGAATTTGTTGTACAGTATGAAACTTTATAGATCAATCCTCTGTCAGATTTTTTTTGGTAACTGGAGGCTTTGCATCTTGTTAAGATGTGTAACTTAAATTTCTGAGCAGAATATTCTTTAAATCTTCCTTGCCAGTATGACGAGTTTATTCTTAGCTGCGAACTACAGCATATGGCCTATGCAGGTCTAAGGAAATGTGCAGGCCTCTGTAGTCTCAAAAGCTTAAGGAAATATCTTGGTGCTCCAGTTGAAAGTCGTGGACTTTTAAAATTTTATTTATCTTGTCAACTTGTATATTAATTCAAACACTATGACCTGGGTGTTTCGTAGTCAGAGCCTGTGAAGAATCTCAGTATTTTTCTACTGGCCATGTCCTACATCAAAGGTGTTTGACTTTCTGACAAGTCTTCCTTGTGCAATTGAACAAATATAACATCTAAGCTGTTGCTGTCTTACTCAGTTCTCTGTGCCTGTGTCATCTAAGAGAGGGCATCTTAACTTGACTTTGAAATGTCCAAATACGTGCTTACTGAAAGATGATTCCTCCTCTCTCCCCCCGCTTTGTTCCTGGCGGAGCACTCCACTCCACTAATTCATGGCTAGTTACAAGTTATTGCTGTGCAATAGCCTGCTTCTGTCTGGGTGCTTTTATGCATGCTTTGCTGGTGTTCCCGAGTCTTGCACGGGGTGTAGAGGCGGTGGAAGTTACACCCTGCTGAAGCATAGTCCATTTGGTGCTCAAACGGAAGGAACTCGTAAGTTAAATCAAACTCTTCTAAGGACTTTTTCAGCAACTCTTATTTAAACTGGGCAATTTAAATAAAGCTTTCTTGAATATTGTTGATATTTTTTAAAGGCTTATCTTGAACTAAGTTAACTGAAACGTCCTAGTTCTTGAGGTGATCCTGGGTAGAGCTGAATCCCCCTTTCTGAGCTCTGGCCAAGAGCTGAGCACTTTGTTGTGATGCGTGGCTGACTTTTCTCAGTTAAAGGACTGCCTGCCAGTGCAGACATAGCAATTAGTGTTTATTCTGTGAATCCTTGTAATATGAAAAACCTGAAGAGAAACAGAGTCAGCCTTTCGCTGAACTTAGCGAGGGTCTTGAGATAATTATGCTCTTGTTGATAGTAAAACTTTATTTCTTTTAGTAGGTTACACTTAGCAGCCTGGAACTGGGCTTTTAATATTATTCCAGATATACTTCCTCAAAAGTACCTGTGGGTTTTGTTTTGACTTTTTGTTGTTGTTGTTTTGAGGTTTTCAAAGCTGTTTATGCAGATTCTTGTCCATGCTTAGTGGTTTATAAAGGACAACAGCAGGTTCTGGATACATTAGGACATTTTTGTTCACTTTATCACCTATAATGCGTGCAACAAAAATAGTACGTCAGAGTTCAGAACAACTCTATGTGTGTAGGTGTGTTCTCCCCCTTTCCCTCGATCTCTGCAGAGGGCTTCAACACTGACACCAGCTCTCCTAAAAACTTAGGACTTCTTGGGCTCAGACCCTTTGTCTGCAGAACTCCTCTAGACTTGGCCAGAGCCATGGGGCTCCCAGTTACTGCTCTCCGCTATTTGTACTTCTTATTCTTAGTAGGGTAATAGATGTGAGTGTCTCTTGGCTTCTCTTTAAGTGAAAAAGAGGTCTGATTTCATCTGCTTGTTTTGGCAAAAGCTGTCATTCTGAGATTGTGGAGCTCTAAAATCTTGCACTTTTTGTTTCGTTAAGGTGCTTCTCTTTATTTTCTTGTCTTCATTGGCGTTGGCTATCAGTGCCTAGCTTTGAGGCACTCCCATTCTGAGAACTGAAGAGAGAAAGACTATGCCTTGATGTAAAAGGTGTGACTGTAGTCTCTCGATTAGTCTGGTTTATGTGCTGGAAAGTAGCTGAGCATGAATTTAGAACTCAGTGCGAGTCCATCTCTGAACTCTTGCCTGAGATCAAATCAATTCGTTGCTACTTCAAAGAGCACTTGGAAGACTCCCCTTCTTTGTCGTGGATCTTCTCAAAAACTGTCCCTAAATAACCTGACTGATGAATCTGAGAACAGTATCTCGACCTTACCATAAATTTGCAGATATTCTTTGGGTGGTGGGAGCAGCAAACAGTAAAAACAGCAATACTCTTACACAGGGGAACTTAACTGCTGAATGAGGCGCTTTGCCTAGTGCGCTACTAGGAGCTCACGCCAATATTGCATTTACTTACTGCGTATCGGTTAAGCAAATGCCTTTTCACTGAAGTTTCCTTAAGAAGGTGCTCAGAAATGATCAATATGATCTGTTATCAGACAATGCAGGACATGGAATTTATTTTAAAATGAGTCTCATGTCTGACAGAGGAAAAACTATAGAAACATGAGCAGTGGTGGTGTATCTGTTCTGATCCTAAATTCCAGTATTTTCCTGGCAGGGTCGGGACGCCCTGGAGTGGGTGATCAGCAAACTAAACACAGAATTGGAGGACCTGAAGTCAACGCGTGAGGGCATGAAACCAGCCATGGCAGCAGCGTCAACAGAAAAGTAAAACCAAAAATACCAAGTAACTGACAGAAAAGTTTTATTCTGCAAACTGCTTTGTAGACCTCCCTTCCAAGGCTGATCTGCATCGGTTTTATATATTTATAAGAATATTGGATCAGCAGAGAAGTAACCTCATCCGTCATCTCCACAGCAGCTCCTGTTGCCTACTGAAGATCAAATTGACCTCCTGCGAAGCTCTTTCCATTTAAACAATTTATTTTTAACACTGGAAACAAAACATTTAGCACATTTAAAACTGCCTAAATGTGCCTTTTATAACAAAGAGAGAGAGTATATTCTATTTACACCATCTTGGTTTTTTGTACTCAAACTTGAAATGACTGCATGTGTGGTAGCCAGGATTTTCCATGTGAACATTTGTTCTGTGAAGGGCTGATAGGTACTAGAGCGCTGCATTTTGTGTGTTTTGTAATCTGGTGGTGTCTTATAACCATGTAAAGGGACGTACATGAGTCAGAACATGATGCTGTAGAATTAGATACCTATCCAGAGGATCATCCTGAAAAGCTGAAACTTACGTGGTACTAACTTTTCCTATGTTGTTTAAATGTGCTGCTGAACATGACACACAGATAATTTACCTCTTAGATGTTTGTATCCAAACAAAGATAAAGTTTCTATTGATGTTAATAGCCTAAAACAGTTTCTTGGTAGGGAGAAGGGTATAATTTATTTTCATATATATTAACTTGCCCTATTTCCTCCCCCTCCCTCTGAGGAGAGGAGTAGTAATTTCTGGAAGGTGCTGGAAAATACTTCTCTTATTTATCTCCAAGAAGGGTACTTGTAGGCTACTTGAATGAAGAGACCGTGCTGTTCCACTGGTCCTTGCTCTTCACTTCATGTCTTAACTGGGGGAGAGACTGATGCAATAACTGGAAGAGTTGAAATGAGAAATAAGCAGGAAATTTTAAATGCATGTACTTTTCATGCCCTGACTGGAGACAACAAGAGTCAAGAAAAACAAATGGACTCTCCTTTTTGAGTGCTTTCTACGAACTACTGACTGTAATTGTATTTTTTCAACACTTTTTCACATTGGTACAAAATGGTTTTAGGATCATTTTAAATGCTTCTCATTATCTAGAAAAATAATCCAGTAATTGCAGAAATGGCTTTCTATAAAACATGCATAACTATATATTGGTAACAGCCCTAGCCTTCTCTGGTCTTCACAGCACTTTCATATTTGGTCCAGGTGTAGAATATGTTTCTTAGTCAGCCCTGTTTGGGTATTTTAACTTATTTTTTTGTGAAAGTGAAATAAATGTTGCAAGGATGTTTGCTCGTTCAAGTGGCAAGCTTGTGTTTAGGAAGCTGATAAAGAGCATGAGTAACTTCTAAAAAAATAGAAGAGTAAAATGTTGGTCACTGTTTTGATCTGGTAATTTTAAAGTGTCTGTAGCTTAAGGGAAATTTCAGCATTTGTATTCTGGTTGGTTTGAAAGTGAACATTAATTTGGGTGTAACTATAGTCTCGCTAAATTACATGATCCTAATGAATGAACTTAATTTAAAAATACATATATATTAATCAAAAGCAATTAAATGAGTAGCTAATATTTACATTGTTCTCTTTATATGGACCTAGAGCCTTTCTTGTTTTGGAACAGAAACTTAGAGCTTAAAGTCTGATAACAGCTCCTTTCTGGAAGATAACGCTGGATGGCTTTGATGTAGGTCAGCTGTCGTGCTTCTTGAAGAAGGGATGCCACTTCCTGGATAAAGAATGCAGAAGATGTTCTAGCTCCTGGTAGCATCCTGCTAGGAAGGGGAGTGCAGCTACAGCAGAGCTCTGCACATGAAAGGAAAAGATGAGTAAGTGTGTGTGCATGTGGAAACCTGTACTTACAGCATTTTCGTACATGCCTGCTGGAGATGATGACACATAACTGTCAGGGGGGTAGAAAAGGCTTTGGAGAGGTTCATGTATTGCTTCAGTTTGGAAGAAGAATTGTCTGAAGCTGCTTCTTCCATCAGATTTGAAATAATTGCTTGGTGTTGTCTTAAAGGTGACTGACCTGTGTATAGCACCTTCCAGCACTTGCTGGTGTCCCAGAAAAGTCCCCACAGGCTCCTGTGTTGTCCCTTGGGCTGAACTCCTCTGCCGTACCTTGGGGTCAGTACTTTCTTGGCACTTTGTTTCCTTCTTCCAGAAACAAATCCTTGCCTGCTTGTGTTGCAGCATCTCCTTCCTGTTTCATTTCCCACTGGTTTTGGGCTGCTACTTCTCCACGTTTCGTGCTGCCTGGGAACTGTGTTTGGTTTTCCAGTCTGCCTGCTGCTCCTTTCGCTCTGCATCAGCACCTTGCCTGCTTGTGCTCAGTCCTCTTACGCTTTTCTCTAGGCTAAATGGGAGTGGGGAAGCTTTGGGTGATTTCTTCCAGAGGCCAGTTCTGTCACCCAGCTGCCTCTCTCTGCAGCTGGACAGTGCTGCTGTGACTCAGCTTGTCTTTGGGGTCTGTGACACTCCTGCCCCTCTGGGCTCATTGATCGTCCTGTGATTGCTGGTTGGGCCAGTGCGTGCAAAGGACCTTGAGGGCAGCGGTCACGCTGGGACCAGGCAGGCTCCAGTGTTTAACAGATGTAGTGATTCTTAATTTCCCATAGGATTTCCTGGACACTCCTGCTTTCCGCCTGCCTGGTTTGCGTATGGGGCTCCCACCCTTCTTTTCCCTTGACCGTGTGACTCTTTCTCCAAGGGATCTGCTGGGATCTGCTCCTGTGTGTTCAGCCCTGCTGCATGTTAACACTGGTTTTCAAGCACTCCATTTCCCACCCCAGTTCTCTCACTGTTACAGTCTCAGTTGACCCTTGGGGCAAAAAAACCCCTACCTTTGCAATTGCTGATCTTGGTCCTTCCCTAGGGTCAGTCCCCCATCTTTTCTTTATTTACTGGAAACGGCTAAAAAATATTTCTGAAGTCAGTTTTATGCCACGTGCAGTGGCTGTGGTGTCTGTCAAAGATAGAAGGCCACAGGGAAGAGAAAGCGCTAGGGAGCAGGTAGCTTTTTGGATTGGTGCAGAAACAGGTGGGTACGTAGGCGAAAAAAAAAATACAAAGCAGAGATGGTGTTAAGTCAATAGTCATTAACTTGGAAGGATCTTCAAGTGCTGGGGACCAGTCAGAAGAAAGCGTGGCACTTGTAACCATGCTGATGAATGGGTAGCAAGTGCCCGTTTGATTGAGAATTCTGCACTTTGAGAACTGAAAAGAGAATGGAAGTAGAATTTGGTGTGTTGGGGCAGGGAGGTTGGTTTTGGCTGTTTATTAAGCCACCGAGGCTTGCAGTGCAGTGTTTCTCAGCCGTTAGGTTGCACTTCAAGGGAAAGGTGAGGGCAGGGTGCGGGGAGGTGCTTTGGTTTTGAGAATTTATTACCAGTATGTCAGGGCTCCAGCTTGGTTAGGGGTGTGGCTGCTCACTCTGCCCAGTACCTATGGCTCATCGCTCACACCTGCTGTGGAAGGATGAAGCTGGGAATAGCTGGTTCCTGATGGTGGGGAAACAGTGAGGGAAGATGGCAGCCATGGTTCCCAGAGCTTGGCCAACTGGGCATGATGCTGAAGGTACCAAACTTGAGGTAAACTGGTTTTAGGTTGATGTCTGTTTTTCGTGCTCGCGCAGGCAGGTTCCTCTTAGCAACAAAGGCATTAACTTAAATCAGTGTAATCAAATGGTCTTGTGTGTAATCAGTTTTGTGTAGACGAGCCTTTTTTTTTTTTCTTTTTTTTTCTTAATGGAGGAAGAGTCGTGTTTGTTGGGAAAGGGGTCGATCCCAATGTAGGTTGCAGTATTCTTGAAAGACCTGCTTAATGCAAGTAAAGGCACTGAACTGCAGCACTTCTGGCATGTAGCAGGAATTGCTGTATAGCACATATTGGGCATTTGTGTGTGTGATGATGTACTAAAGTAGCACTGAGTAAGATGTCCAGCGACATTCCTTAATGTGACACTTTCCATTTAAATCTGCAGGTGGAGCAGTGAGTAAGACCTTTCCTATTGTACCTTCCTAGATTGTAAGCTGTGAAGGGCAGGACTCTGTAAAGTGTCCATGTACACTATGGTGCTATCTTAAATAAATAACATCCTCAGTTTACAAACCACTTCTGAGTGTAACTGCTGTAATATAAAACGGGCTGTTGGTCTTCAGAGAAGGCTGCAGAAAAACTCATGTTAATCCGTGCCAGGCAAACAGCCGGACCCTGGAGCTCGCTGTAAGGCACGCAGCGTACTGGGCAAAAGCGCTGTCAGGGGTCCTCCATGCCTGAACTGGTAACTCCGTTTGGGTCTGGCGCTGCTGCATTTTGCAGTAAAACAGGAAAGAGTCATCTAAAATTATTAGCCCTGACTTGTAAATACACCCTTATTTAGCTAATAACCTGTCTTCTTATTTCCCTGCCACTACTTGCCCCCGGTCAGGACCGTGCAGGTTCTGTGCTAGACTTTTAATTGTGGCTCCAGGAGGCAGGTCATGCTTCTGCTATGAGCTTGTTCCATGAGAAGGCATTTTTGTGAAGCACAGCTCTGGTCTTCTTAATCCTCCCACAGTTATGTAACAGGTATGATTCTCTTTTTTATTGGAAGGCACCTGCAAATAAACTCATTGCTAAGGACTCCTAATTTGAGGCCTCGCTGGTACAATATTTCCCTGTCTGACTCTTCTGTAATTTTATTTCTAACCTAATTAAAATGTGCAGCAGCCAGGCATCGGGGCAAGCAACAGGGAACATGCCCTCACCAGCTCTGCTGTGTGAAGAATGATGCCTGGCGTCTTTACAGTCAGCTCAAGAAAGCGCGAGCAACGCACTGCCATTTTAAGGAACTTTTTATTAGCAATGCCTAAACAAGAAATTGCATTTCAGTACCACGTAACATGAGGAAAAGCAGAAGACAGTTCTATTGCCTTTGTCAGAGCCGATGGCCTGGGTGTCCCTGGAGCCGCACAGCCGGTACGTGCACAGTGACAGCACAGAAGCAGGAGAAGTTCGAAGGAGAAGCGTTTGTGCTTTAGGCCTGTTTAATGCCCAAAAAGTGCATCTCGTGTTTCAGATTATTTTTTTTTTTCCTTTATTAAAGGAGGAGGTTGGCAGGGGGGAACCAGCTTAAACAGAAACACAGCTCAAATACACACTCCTTATTTTGCTTTGATAGCTTTATTTTGCTTGCTAATTCCCAGGTCATGTAACCACCGGCCCCTTCAGCAGGAACATGCCCATCGTAGCTGGGCCACGAGAACACAGCAGCCTCTCTGTACACACACACGCCAGCTTAACTGCTGCTTCTTTCCACAAAACTGTGGAAGCCAAATTTCTGCAGTAGCTGCATCGACTTATGCCCACGTCCTTTAATTCTAGATTCTGCACCCCCTGAAAGCCAATTTAGCGATTGGCCTACAGCCTGCCCTGCAAGAGCACTGCTCAACACTCCCACTGTTGAGCACTGACGTGACTGGTTAGGGAAACGCAGGGAGCACCCACAGCTTAAACACTAGAGCTGCATGGGAGACACCAAGAATGCACTTCTTCATACTGGATGCTCATCTTTTTCCACTTGCAGGTTTTTTTTTCAATCAAATAGGTTAATAACCAAACAGCTCTCTTCCAGCTGTGACTGTACAATTAAGTAGCCTGGCACCTCAGAAAACTATCTGCTTAAAAATTTATTTTTTTAATTAGCTATAGAAGGGTCTATTCCAAATGGCTTCCTCTAGAACTGCTCTACGAAAACCATCTCAACGACCTTTGCAGACTGCAGTGGCTTCTGTCGTTATTTCATGACCCAGAGCCCAGGCTCCCGGTGTATCCGACGCTCGCTTCAGCCAGGCGCTGCCACTGCAGCACAGCCTGACCCGAGGAGACACGGAAAAGTTACTGAATTGCAGTTTAGTGCAAAGAAACAAGCAAAGCTACCGCCACCGAAATTCTGCTGTGTCCATTTGATAACTGTTTAGCTGCATCTCCTGATTATGCTCCATGACATGCGTTGAGTGCGACAACCACTGTAAAATTCATTCACAAACCTTTGCTTGTCAAAGTGTTGTAAAGTTTCAGCTATCTGGAGCTTGGTGGACCTGGAAGTGGTGCTAATTGCTTTCAAGTACCAAAAGTTGACGGAAACTTGTAGTGCAGGATGCTCTTAGCACCGATACTGAGCTTTAAGGAATTTTTAGAGCTGCTGATAAACAGTTGTAAGCACTTTGTAGTCCCTTTATTTTGCAGACAAGAACCCTGGGGCACAGAAGGGCTCACACCTTGCGCCAGGTCAGCTGAGCGACAGGAGCAGCTCTGGGGTTTTTCAGTGTCCAGAGAGAACGCAGGGAGGGCCGTGGGCTGCCAGAGCCTGCCTGTCCTGCTCGGCCCCCACTCCTGGCACACCGTACCTGGCACCAGTTCTCCCTGTGGGAGGGGACTGCGGCACTGGACTCCATCCAGGACAACACTCAGGAACTTAGGCTTACGTGTCAGGGATCAGTTCTGTGTCTCTGTGTATGACATCAGACTGAGCTCATGCCCCTCTGGTGGCCCTCCTACCAGGAGATTCTGGTCAATAGTAATTTCAGGTACGCAAAAAATCTGAAACACAGCAGTAAAAATCAGACAGAAACAACAAAACAGATCTTTATAGCTGGAATTAATATTCATAAACATTCTCAGGTTGACCTTAAAATACATACATACAAAAGAAGAAGAAATAAACCAGAGCAGCTCCAAGTTATCAACATGGAAATACTATAAAATTTTATGGTAACATGAACATCATCCTTATGCTGTAGCACCAGAGCGTACAGTCGCAGCACCTTCCCTTCATGCCTGTGTGCTGCCACTGTTTCACAGATGAGGCTGAGCTCGTAAGAAAGACATTCCTAAAAGATGTGCAGAGCTGCTGGATGAGGTAAAGCATGAAGGTAGCAATCAGGAGTCTAAAGTTGGAGCTTTTAAATTAGTTTTGACCTGTACAGCATGCAGCCAGTAACTAACCATGGACGCTGATGCTGCTCTTGCCTGCGAAAAAAGGGGAGCTTGAAAGAGAAGAGAGAACGACGTAATAGTTGTAACAAAAATGTTCTCCCTGCTTCTGGTTTAACAACTAAAAACAATGAATCAGAAACCTCTCCGAAAGACTGCCAGCATTTCTCTCCTGAAGATGAGGGAAGGAGAGCTCCCAAAGCCTGTACTACATGCAGAACAAGCGCCCCTCGGCTACAGACCGTCAGTGGTGGAAGCAGCAACACGTCGGTAACAGAGGGAGTTGGCTGGAAATGATCACTACGTGCCAACCACATCACTGGGTTACACAAGCAGTTTTATTGCTATTCTAAGAGTACTTTGACATATTTCTGTCCCCTCATGCAGCCCAGCCAGTGCTCAGCTGTTCTTCAATCATTTTCATAAACACTTCGTTGCCAAAAGAAACGTCTGACTGATGTTAAAAAATAAAAGCATGAAAAGGAGAGAGACGGAACCTTGAAATCAGCTTCCACATGAATAATTAACACAGACAAGGGCTACAACGGAAAGGCATTTTATTTTCACTGAGCAACACCCCTCCCTGTATAAAGAAAATAATAGGGAAAAGGCAAAAAAACAACAAACCCCCAAAACACTATTGTCACCACGAACATTTGAAAGGTCAGGTTTGAGAGCTGCAGCAACGGCCTGCTCGCTTCCTCCATCCCCGCCGTGAATCCTCCACAACCAGGTTCACGTACAAACCAACCAGACCGATCCCGCCAACGGCATTTTTAATTCCTTGGGTCTCCTATGATGTATATAAACAGACCTTGGGCATATTAATAAAGCTAAAAAGAACTAAAATGTTTTAAAAATTCGTGAAAGGGAGCTCACTGTGCTAGTCCTGCATTTTTTTTCAGCAGTACTTCACCCTAAAATGTCTATGGAGTGCAAACTGCATTAGGGGGCTGCAAGCCTTAACTCTAATAAAGGTAACGGCCAACACACGTATAAATAGGACTCATTTCCTTTTTAAAACACCATGGGAAAGTCAATTCCCACTGCATGATTGATGGAGACTTCCTAAATATTAATAAATATATTACATGTATTTACAAGCTTCCGATTTACTCCTCTGATGCTAATGTGAAGTTCGGACCGTAACTAGGACAGGCGGCGCAGCGCTGCAGGGTAGGCAGGCAGATGGCTGCAGTGGATTTGGGGTGCTAGCGCGAGCAGCGAGATGGAAAGCTAAAAATAGCCTGCTCCGCAGAGAGCCAGGCAACCGGCGAGCTGAGCTCCTCCAGGCTCTGCGTGACAAACCAGCCCCTGCTTTTCCTTTTGCGGAATGAAACGCCAGGATAATGCAGAGAGGAAGGAATGGGAGGGAAGGGGACCACATTTTTTGGAGCCTGCCACAGCACCTGTCAGCAGCCCAGAGGGTTTTTTCCAGGGAAAAAGGGAGCTCACGCAGGCCCTGCCCCGCGGCAGCTCCGTGTGAGCAACGCGGAGCAATGTGTACAAGCGCCGCGGTGCTGTTCAGGTTCGCGCCCTGCCCTGTGCAGCAGAGCCAGGCCCAAGCCAAGGGCTGCTGGGCACCTTGGGAAGGCAAAGGCTGGATCACGAGGCTCCCTCGCTTCCCCAGGCCGCCCTGGACACTGCCAAGGCGGAGCAGGGCACGGCTTGCCGTGAGGGACTCATTTCTCTTTGCACACTCAGGGTTTACTGAGTCCTAAATCCCTCTCAAAGAGGAACATAAATGTACTGGATACCCCACACCTCAGCGGCTCGAGGGTGCCAGGGAAGAGGACTGCGAGCTGAGGACTGAGCGATTGCAACATGTGGTTGGGGCATTTCCAGGAGAAAATGAGAACAGGGGAGATGCAAAGGGAGATTTCCTGCATTTCTTTCAGTCTCGTTTTCCCGACGCACTGTGCAGCAAACACACGGCCTGGTTTTGGCACAGAAACAAGGAAAAGTGCTGATGTGACTGAGATCAGGCAACCCCTTCCAGTAACCACAGACCTTCCAAACCAGCCTGTCCGTGCTGCTCACCTCCTGCAATCCCACAGCCTTATCTCACGCCAGTACTCCAGGTGCCTTAACATGCCAGACACTTTTCCAGAGGAACCCCGATGAGAGGGCCATGACACCTGACCTTACACGGGACAGCTACGAGGGAGAGTTAGCCTTGAGTCCTGCTTTTCCTGTTTGCATTGGTTCAGAAAAAATGAAAAACATTATTTCAATAAGCCCTGCATATGCAAAAATTCTCATTTTCCAAGGGGGCATTTAAAGAAAAATAACAATGGATGAGCCCCTGGGAAGGTTTAAGGAGACTTTTGCATGTCCTTTCAAATCAACTTAAAAGATACGACACGAGCGGCTGCTCCGAAAGCAGCAACGTAACACGCAAACAGAATTGGAAGGGGAAGCCTTGTTCCCCTGTGCAGCAGGAGGCAGCCCGCCGTGGGAGCTACCGCATGGGAGCAACCGCCCCTGGGTGCCCCACGGCCCCTGTGCTGAGCCTTACCGGGGCCGGCGCGGCGCTCTGCCTTCTCTTGGGCTTTTCAACGCACAAGATTTGGAGAGGAGAACCTGTTCTGATTAATACATCTTTAAAATCATGTGATAGAAATCCAGTCCCAGCTACTTTGGAGCAGTTCTGAGGTATCTCTCATTAATCTGAAGTATAGAAATGTTAATAAATAGATCTGAAACTTTTCTGCTATGTCATTCTATAATACACTGCTATATAGATATTAAATATGCCTCAGGGTATTAAAAAATTTATGAAAAAGTTACAGTAGTTGATTTTCAAGTATTAATAACTTGGCTAGGTTAGCTTGTTCTTAAATACCAAAATGATCTGGCCCCGAATTATTGACTAAACTCTGGCTATGCCCGAATTTTAAAAAAAGTATTTTGAATATTAAAAAAAGTGCAAAAAAGCATGAGACGTCCGTTACCACTGTAACATTGTTGGAACTTCTACACAACTAGTCTAGCACTCTTTCGTGAGCGAATTAAAAAGGAGAAAAGAATGAAAAAAGATAAAAGGAAAAAAGAGAGATTGCTCCCAATCCGAGACAGCACTGTCCCAAATTTCAGCAGAACACAAATTTTTACAGCCAAGTTAAAAACCCCAGAAAAAATGGGGTTCTCAGTGGATATGCTGTCAGACGTAACTCTAGCAGTACGTGTGTACTCCATTATAATACAAATGTACACCTTCCCTACCGTTGTCTCTGAGCAACCGTGAGAACAACTTTACAGGTATGCAGTTAAAATGAGAAGCCTCCCTTATTTCCCATCCTCCCCATAAACTGTACAACTCTGTCTACTACTAAAATTCACTGCCACTAGTAGTCATCATCATACATTCAAGATAGAAAGTAAACTACTAAAACCTGCTCAGGAAACACTTAGAAGTACACTAAGGCTTAAAAAGTACAGCAGCTCAGGGGAACGGCCAACCACACGGGCAAAGAGCTTCCTCGTGTGTTTTCGCCTTAGGACACAGACATTGTAGAGTCCCGTGCTGAACCCTGATCTCAGAGCAACCCAAAAGAGTTCAGAGAAAAGATGGTTTGGACCACAGTTGCTCCCACTCGGTGTCTGGTGTGCTGTTTCAACGAGGATGTGAGCATTACTAGGGTGGCAACGCCAATATGACTTACTGTTTGCCACTGTGCTAACACTGACGCTTCGTTACATTTGGTTCTCCACTAAACACACGTTTTCCGCTCATCTCCTGAAAAAATGATTCAAAGCATGGTTAAAAAAACACTGAAAGCAAGAAAAGGCTTTCTAGTTTCAACACACACATACAAAAGAGGCAACAATTTCAAACTCTTAATTTTCTTCCGGTGCGAGCAGCTGACCCATTGCGTATCGCTCTGCACAGACCTAAACGCGGTGTTGGTGTTCTGTGTCTCTGGGAACCGCCCGAGTAGGAAATCCTGTGATCTAATGCAAATTCAAGCCTGTCAAGTGAAACGAAGCAACGGAACGATAATCCAGTTTTGGTGACCTTGCTCATGGATGATGACCTCATGAAGACAAAAGCAAAGAAAAAGGCACAAGGCTCAGATCTCGTTGATAGTCCGTTCAGAGGGGCAGTATTCAGAGGTTCCCGGCGATGACATGTAGAAGGATTGCGTTTTCCTTTTTAACCTGGCTCGCTTGTTGGCCAGAGACAGGCTGCGCCGGCTTGAATTGATGATTTCTGAAATAAACTTCTTGCAGTCCACACACACCTCCATCGTGCTCCAGTCCTCCATTAATTCTTTGGGAAACTCTTCATGTGACTTATCCACAGATTTGGACCTTGAGGTCAACCTGAAAGGCAAAAGAGCAGGACCTGTCACATTATTTGGCAGCACGGCAGGGGGCCCCAAGGGATACCTTCAGGAAACAGCACATCAGAACAGTCTTGACTTAAATCTTCCTTTCTCCTGCCCCACAAATGACACCAGGAGACCAAACATCGGAGAGGACAGCTTCTGCCTGGTTCGGCAAGACCGTAGGATCACTAACTGAGGGCATGTGAAACATTTACCTTGGCAAAAGCAGTCTTGCTGATAACTATAAACAGGTGATGTGTTTGGCTAACCTGACACAGCATCATAGCAGTAGTGATTTCTGCAGAGGGTTCATTCTGTAGATCCCCTTAAAAAGGAGCATTTAATTTATATTCAATTTCTTGGATTAGCTTTGACAACCGTCTCTGTATAAGAGGTAAAACCAGTAGATCACTTCATAATGTCAAAGTGAAAAATAATGGTGAGAATTAGAATTAGAAAAATTAGGGAAACAAAAGAGAAACCTGTGCAAGATCATCACCGATTTCTCATTTAATGAGCGATTCCAGCCTGTGAGATTTACCTCTGGACTGTCTATTCATGTCAGAAAAAGACATGCTAAGGATACGCTTGCAGTGGTGCTACAGACATACAGTTGTCCCAGACTCGTATTATTTTTCACCCGTAATGTGAAAAAGGTTTAAGACATGCTGTTGGTATTGCTATTTCTGTAAACCAAAGCAATGAGTGGAAGAGACAGGGATTTTCAGGCTTCAGAAGAGTTACTACAAGCATTGGAAACACTGACAACTACAAAACCGGTAGACAGTAATTAATGATTTTGCTAACTCCGTATGAAACATTTAGGAAGCATTTCCAATAGACAAACATGAGCTAGGGTGGTCTCTCACCTGGACATGCTCCGCAGCGATCGGTGGTGACTGGTAGAGGGTTTCTCTGGCCTCATAAAACTTTCTCCTCTTTGCAAGGTTGAGGGTCCCAGCGAGAAGATGGGGAGAGTAGAATATGGCTTTGATGGCAACCGCATCTGTTTTGAGAACAGCAGAGGGAACATGCAGTATCATTACAAAGCTTACAGCTTTTTAGAAAGGGTCTAACCATAAGTGTATTTACTTACTTTTTTGCAACACTGTGAGCATACAGGCCTGTGTAAGAAAACAAAAGCACGAATCATTTCATTGGGCAAAATTACATTTAAATCAAGAATAAGGCAAAAACGTTTTCAGGATTTAGAATCCTTCCCCATTCTCCCCGAAACATTTTTATTTGTAAAGCTTCTTCAATGTAATAACTTCAATCAGAACAAGAAGACCAAAGCAAGGAGAAATGCTAAACAAGAACTACAGCTAAATTAAAAAAATAGAAAGAAAAAAAAAAAAAAAAGAAATAGCTGTTTTTCCTCTAAAGAACCCCCCACCCCTTTGGTAAGTGACACGATAAATTAGTGATTCGAAACATCTCCAAACTTATTGTCTCACTGTTCAACTTATTTTTTTTTTCATTTTGCCTGCAAATTATTTCTTTTCCCTTCTCCACCCACCAATACTCCAAAAATAATTCAAAAGGTAAATTGCCTTGAAATGTTTTCTGCAACAATAGAGATTATGGAAGTGTTGATTTGGGAGTCTGAATAAATTCCATTTCACTCTCTCATGACCATAAAAGAACAAATGCGTATTTCTCTCACATTTAGCCTAGAGTTTCAGTCCAAGGAAGCAATTCTGTCACTTCGGAAGGATTCAATTTTGCATAATTTTTTTTCACCTCGACTGTTACAGAAAGAAAAATCAACAATACACAGCAGAAGCATTTGGAGGTTTCTAAGATATAAATCAGTATTTTTCCCTCTGAAATGGCACTCATTTATTAACATATATTAAATATTTACCTCTTACAGAACTGACAAGTGTAAGACCAGGTAAAGAAAGAAAATCTCCTTGTTCGACAGCAAAAGCAGAGCTGAAAGGAGAACAGAGGAGTCCACAACATTAGGCAAAGTCCAGCACAATAATGACCTCATCTGTCAGCTGCCATCTCTGAAACCATAGTTGCAGTACTACATCCATACTGGGGTCCATACTTCTAAGATGATATTGAAAACAATGATCTAGAACCGTATCTTCATATATTTAGAAATACTCTTTAAATTTTTTACCTAAATACTTGCCACTTAATGATTAACTTATTTTTACTCTTCCCTCACTGATGTTTACATCAGGGAAGCAACAGGGAAGTAAGAGTAACAGCAGTGCGGAAGGATAACTGTTACAACTGAAGAACCCAAGAACAAATTGGCATAAATTCAGCCATGAATACATTTAGGCTGGAGCTGGTTCCTAACCAGCTGGGTCAGGTTCTGGGACACAGTTTTTGCCTATGGTAACATTTGATTATTATCTTCCAATCCTACATTCTTGAAAACTAGAGGAGGTGCAGAAAAGAGCTATTACAGCCATCTTACTTAAGGAAAACCTCCTTTACAGTGGGATAATAAATCTCAGCTATTCCGTTCATTCAAAGGAGGTAGGGATCACAGCTTAAGAATATTTCTAGGAAGCAAAAGCATTGAACAATGAAAAGCTTTGCAGTAAAACAAAAGATGACCTACTGAGATCCAGAGACTCAGGTAAGGCTAGGTAAATTTGGTTCGAAATAAAAGTGAACAATTTTAACAGTGGGGTAAATTAATTAAAGCACCAACTTCCTTTGAGATTTGATAAAACATCATTACTAAGTTTTACAGATCATGACAATAGGCAACAGCTGAATCTAACGAATGACATTTGAAGTTTCTTGTTCCCCCACCTTAAATGTATGAAATCTTTAAATTAAATCTGCATACTAGGCACAGGTAGGCCAGTAGGTAAAATACACTGTTAAGTCAAAATACACTTGCTGGAGGTGTTCAAGAAGCACAAATCAAAAGGGAGTGAAAAGGACATCGCTTCTGCTGGTAAACACTAATTGCCAATCTGCAGTTTATAGAAAAAAAATGCATTACAGAATCACAGAATCATAGAATTGTCACGATTGGAAAAGACCTAAAAGATCATCCAGTCCAACCATCACCAATACTTCTCAGCTAAATCATATCCCTCAACACAACATCCAAACGTTTCTTGAACACCCCCATGGTTGGTGACTCCACCACCTCCCTGGGCA
>WHYT01000111.1:0-20624 GCA_009806455.1 Tetrax tetrax
GAGCCGGACGTGCCCCCACGGAGCCGGACGTGCCCCCGGAGCGGAGCCGCGCTCCTTGCCGAGGGGCGGGGGAGGGATGGCGTTTAGGCAGCGGCTGCCCGGCCTGGCGTTTGAAAGCCGGAGAGGGTTTTGGAGGAGTCCCGTAAAGAGTGGTGAATTGAGGTAGCGAACACGGGAAAATAATCTTATAATACGTGGACCAGCGGTTAATCCCCGTGTTTAGCGGGGCGCTCTGTCCCACGCACGCTTGGCCCCGCCGTGTCCCTCTGCCACACGTGCAGCACCGCGTCCGGCCAGGCAGACACCGGCCGCCGCACACAGCGCTCAAAGATCGGCACCTACATTTCAAACTACTCTGATTTGTCTTCTGGGAGCGGGTTCCCATAGCTATAATGGGTTGTTCGGTGTTAAATAAAGCAAAATTGCCTTTATAATACGCACGTACAACAGGTAGTTAGAAAGTGCATTAAAAACTAAGGAAAAATCATAAAGTAGCTACTGATACAAAAAATTCTTAAGTATACTGCAGATTCCTAAGACTTTAATTTCTAGAACACCAGTTCACATCTACTCTAAATTGACGCTGAGCAAATACTGGGACCATCTGACAGCAATAGCAGGTCAGAGTGCAGGTTTTGAACAGGTTCCAAAGTGGGGCTACTCTCTGAAGCGACGTCCTTCACCTCCTCTGCACCCCTCAAAGCAGCAAAGCGTACCTAAACCCAGGGCTGGGGCGGACGGCTTTGTCAGTGCCCCTCTGGTTTGCTTTTTGCAATTTTTGAGATTGATATTGAGAATAAATGTGTTTCTGCCTCCAGTACAGTACGTGTTCACTGTTACCTCTCCTGCGCCAGTAAAACTGGGAGTGCTCTGATCTAACCAGAGCAAATCTCAAAGCCATGCGAAGACGGTTTGAAATTTGCTTAATTCTCCAGTCAGTTAAACACAGACCAAAACTTTTCTTAAAATAAGGCATTTTTCTTGACTATTCCTGTCTGCTTCAGCCAACAGAAACTTACTCGTACAGCATCCAGTTACCCTTTGCATACCTAACCAGTTACGTTCTAGGTACTATATGAAACTTATTAAATACTACGCAAAAGATAAAACACATAAAAACTCAACTTTGCTGGCCTCACCAGTCATCTCTTTGGAAAGATCCATATTTTAATGAATCATGACACGTGGATAAAGGCAGGAGAGGATAGAGGTCTAACCTAAGATTTAAGGCAGTGAGCTTCTCCTGCATCTGCCAGTAACTGTGTGCAGAATCTTGAAAAATCATGTCCTCTTTCTCTAACATCTCCCCATTTGCAGATGATTGAACTTTACTGTCGTACAGAAGTGTTGTATAGGCTATATATTGAAGGGTGGATTCCAGATGTCTATTACAGCAAATGCATTATTAATCCATAATCCTGCAAAGAGGTATGCGTAGGTTGACCTTTCAGGCGAGATTACTCAATCTTAAAATTAAAGGCATGTGTATACATCTGTAGGATTGAGGCCAGAGTACTTGCACAAGATAAATGGATGTTACTAGAGAATCAGCAGAGGAAAAAGTCGTAATCCATCCATTCTACATAAGTCCACAAAAAAAAGATAGAACAGAGACATAAAATAAAAACTTAATTTTCTAATTTTTTTTTTGACATGAACCATCTGAAACTCTTGGTGTATCAAGCAAACCCACCAAAGACTGTATTAATCACGAACACCTGGAAACAGCGGAGCACATCATTGAAGTGTGGAAGTAGGTATGTTTCAGAAATACCGCCATTTTGATCCAGAGATCTCCAAAAATAGAAAACATGTTTTTAACATTGTTTTAAGACAGAAATGATTCTTACTGAACTACAATTCATTTTACCATTGAAATAATACTGTAATCTGTGTATTAATAACAAAAACCCCATCTCAAAAGCACTGGAAAGGAAAAACGGGGAGGGCAGCAAGATGTGAATTATGAGAATATCCACAGCTGCATTAGATAGGATGAAAACATTTAGAAGCAATATTAAACCACGTGCTTCAGGACACAGCTTAGGTGCTGGCAGATGAGGGTTAGGGCTCATTTCCCTTCCAAACAGGTCACGCACAGGCTTCCAGCAGTGCCTGGAGCTGGGCCCCCTCAGGCAGCACTTGGCACGGGACAGTCCAGGGCTGCCGCAAGGCTGGCTTCCTTCACAGTCAAAAATACAGGGAAAAAAACACTTTCTGTATTAATACTGTGAAAAGGGAGCAGTGATTACTGAGAAAGGAGCTAGTCTGACTATATTAGAAAAAAAAAAACAACCATACAAAACTTATTTGCTGGATGTTAATGTAACTTAAATTATTTAAGATCTAATCATGACAGTGTGCTGGATTCTGACCTTCTTAGCTTGAAACTAGGAGCCATCATTTACTTAAACTTGTACTGCAGGGCTCATGCTAAAATAAGAACTGTAGTGCTGTATGAAAAAAATGGGTTTATTTCACTTCTACTGAGCTTTCAAACAGTTATTTCCCATTGGATAGATGCACTGAAATAATCTTAAAACATTTTTGAAGAATTTTTATCCTGTAAGACCTACCATTCTATACATTACCTTGGGTTAAGATGGAAGACTAGGTATGTAACCATTTCACTGTTTATGAAGGAAGCTAACAATTACACAATTTTTCTAGATGTGACCAATGAAAATCTTTCCTCTGCAGAAATTCCACCAACTAGACTTTAAGCTTTACTTTAGATGAGATGTGCAGAGATGCTTGCCTTAACCTCCCCGCTCTTTGGGACTGCTGACAAACCTTTATTTGCCTTTTGCAAGTTCTAACGTGTTGTTTTTAATGCAGATCTACCGTAATTTCCATTTTGTGGTAACCTGATTTGGTTTTGGTACAGTAACAGGAACAAATGGAAGTGAAGATTTGCATGTGAAGCTGGAAATATGTTTCAGGAAAACTGCTATGCAGAGGGTAACACCTTTGTATGCTCAGTACTGTACCACGTTAATCATATGGTACTGCGTGAACCTATTCTTCTTATTCAGTCCTCCTACAGAAAATAGAGAAGTACATTTTTAGCAGGGAAAAAAAAAAAATGTCCTTGTGACAGTGTACAGATTTCTCGGGGCTTTCTGGAAAGAAACTTGGACTTCTGCCACCTGCTCCGATTGTGTTCATGCATAAATGATCCAGAGAATGGGCTGACATTACCTCTAATTAGGGGTAATAACAGCCTGCTGCTGAAAGAGCCATTCCCTTTCTCTTGCACGTGTTCTCTCATTTCTCCTCCGTTAGGTCTAGTGTTCCTGCAGCCACAGGGTAAGTCAGTTCAGTGACCTGATCCAGCAGAAAAGTCACTCATAAGAAAAAAAAAAAAACAGATTTTTTTTTTTTTCTCTAGGTCAATTTACTGAAGCTCTGTAGCTATTTGATGGATGTAATCCCCAGGATGGAGAGGAGAGGAGAGTGGGGTGAGATGAACGAGGAGTGCAGGACTACACCCTTTTGGTGGCCTTCTGCAATTGCACTGATCAGAGGTAACATCAAACCACAGCTTTGAACTCCAACATGATTTCAGAAGAACTCCCTGAAGCATTTCTAAGAGTTAATTAAGCATGACTGACTCTTTTTGTTTCAGCTAACTCTAGAGTGCCAGTATAGAGGTGTGTAATAATGAGTAATTAGAGTTGGAAATAAAATAATTTATCCTGTTTAGTCTGTACCTCAGAATGGAGTTATAAAATGGAACATAAATGGGAAAAAAGGTATACTGCTACAGTCCTAATGTTTTAGTTGCAGAAGGCTTGATCCTTAATTTACCTTTTCCTATTTAACAAACTGGTTTTTTATTTCTGATGGGAAGGGAAATTATGCTTATTTCAAGGCTGCAGTGCTGGGACTTGGAAGCTTAAAATTACCCATGGGTTTGGTTTGGAAAAGTGGATGGGATGCCCTAATGCTGATTGTGGTAATGAGGTCTTCTGGGTTGTTTTTTTTTTTAAGAATTAAAGCACACTGAACAAAAAGTAGTGTTTTATAATGCTAACTTACACTGGACTTTCACTCAATGGATGCTATACAGTAGTACTGTAACCCATAAAAGAGAAAGAAAGTGGCAGACACTTGATGGAGTCGTTTATACAACAGCAAAGGCTTTTATGGAAAGACTGTAAGTCAAACTCATTCTTCTACAGCGGTGTTTTAATGACCCTGTAGATAAAAATCCAACAAAAGTTGTTTATAACAAGAAGACAGCTCCGTTTGTTTCCTCAGAAGGGAATGAGATCAAATCTATGTGCTAAGAAATGCTACTTTCAGGAAGTGCCTCTGAAAACTTCAGATGGTTAAGATTTTTTTTCTTGGATGCTTCAACTATGTCTTTTTTAAAAGAATGCCACGCAAATGAAAAGCATTAGTAACCTATGTTGCCATCGCTTTTACTGTGCGTAAGTAAATAAGTGACCTTGCAAATCAGAGAAAGGTGTGAAGAGAAGAACAAAGCAAAAATGTCAAAGACAATGTGCCATATTCTTCCTACTTGTAAATAAGGTGGAAAATTTACATGCAATAAAAAATCACCAGTGCTTTTGATTTCTAATGGAACTGGCATTGCAGTGATTCAGCTTGTATGTGATCATCCCTGTGCCTGTAAGTAGTAAAAGTATTCTTGTCCAGTATTATTTCTATTATTAAAATATTATTTTTCTTACTAGAAATCAATAGCAACAGGCTTGTTTCTTGCACATCCCTTAATTCTCCAGACCCACAAGTTTGACATGGCACTGTATTAAGTCTCACCTTTTTGTTCAAGACTAACTCTGAAACTTAGCCAATATTAATTAAGTCAAGATGTTCTTTGTATGTGATAAGCTAACAAGTAGAGGACACTCAGTCATCTCTAATCAGAAGAACAAAGTTGGTATGCTTTAATCAAGGACATCCTACCAATTAAACCTTGAGGACCACATTTAACCAGAAGGTTTTGAGGATGCTTTGCATATGGTGCCAAACTGCTGAAGAAACTAGGGGAAAGGTAATTCCAGCAGCGGTCACCATGACCACTGACTCGGGGACCCTCTACCCAAATCGTACCACTGACTCGGAAGAAATAGGTGCAGTAACGGGAGTGAGCACATGTACTAATTTACATGCTAGGCAGGGAGACTCTAACCAATAATTTAATAGAATAATAATGCATATGCATTAAAAAGTTGAGTATGTTAAAGTTTTGTGTGTAAATATATTGCAGAGTCCCGCTTGGGGTACTTGATTTGTGGGAAACCAGTGAGAACCCAGGCATGTGCAAACCTGAAATGAACGAGCAATGTCTCTCCTGAGTGTGTGATTATTGACGCATTGCACACCGGGCGATGAATCCATCTCTTTCAGACAATATTTTCCAAAGTCATCTTCATAATTCTGCCATGTATTTGTTATGGAGTTCTGCTATATGCCTCATTTTTCCCTCTGTAAAACACAGAAAAAAATATATTAGACCTTAAAGGGTTTGCATGAATGTGGTAAAAAAATCTTTCGGCACTGGCCTACCTATCTGTTGAAATGTTCTGCTTGATCAAGTTTATCAACTGCTTGCTGATAAAAAAACGTTTATCAGGAGCTCTAGGCGTACAAAATGGTTATGAACACCTTATGTGACAAACAGGTACATCAGTTTTAACTGGAAGGGAGGGTGGGCGCTCACTCTGGTTTAGATCCACAGGACAGATGTAGATAAAAAGTTTACGCTTTTTAGGAGGGGAGGCTAAAGAAGGTAATACTTGAGAAATGGCTTTGTGGTTGCATTTTGAGGGAAGGCAGCGAGGAGTGGGGACAGAGCAGGGGGCCACCTCATCCCTCTCTGCCCTGAGCGCAGGGGCACCCGCCGCCGGGCAGGGCTGTACAAAACTGACTGAAAAACTACAGATTCCCGTCAACTACGCTCACAACCTGAGACCGCTCACCTGCCCCGCTGCCGCAGCCACCCGGAGGCCGCGCCCCAGGCTCCAGCCGGGCCTTGCTGAGGGTTTTTTTTCCCCCCGCACAGACCCACTCAGGGGGGCGGCGGGGCCACACCTCCCTCCGGGCCAGGCCCCGCTCACGGCTCCCGCCGGGCGGCAGCGAGGAGGCCGCGCTCCTCCCCTCCCCACAGCGGCGGGAACCGCGCTCCGGGGTGGGTAAGGCCGCCCGCCCGCCCTCGAGCTCCCTCCGGGGCTGACGGGAAGCGGCGAGCGGAGGAGCGGGGCCGGGGGCCGGGCCGCCCGGCGGCGGGGCGGTACCAGGAGGGCGGCGGCGCGCAGGCTCGCAGCGCCGCGGCGGCAGGCGCGGCTCCAGCACCGGCAGGAGCCGCCGCCGGGCGCCATGGGGTGTTAGCGCAGCTGGTGCCCTCGCTCTGCCGCCGGAAGGAGCCGCCGCCGCCGCCGCTGTGTGCCTCCCGCTCCGCTCCTCCGCTCGCCGCTGCCCGGAGCCCATGAGCCTGAACGAGCACTCGATGCAGGCGCTGTCTTGGCGGAAGCTCTACCTGAGCCGGGCCAAGCTGAAAGCCTCCAGCCGCACCTCCGCGCTGCTCTCCGGATTCGCCATGGTGAGCGGCTGGCCGCGCCCGCCGGGGCAGGGGGCCCGCCGCCTCCCCGGTAACCGGCTGCGGGCAGCGGTGTTAACCGCTTCCCCGTTTCCCGAGCGGGGAACCCGCCGCCTCCCCTCAGCCTGGTGGCTGCAAGCGGGGCTGGGGCCGGAGCGTGCCCCCCGGAGCGGCGGGAAGCCCGGCGGCGGGAAGCGGGGCGGGCCCTGGCGCCTCTTCCCCTCGGCGCCCGGCCCGGCCTGGCCTCCAGCCCTGCGGGCAGCCGGGGTCAGCGGGGCCGAGGAGGAGGCGCAGAGGCCGCCCCGGGAGCAGCGGGGCTGGGTGGGGGTGCTCCGGTGGGCTCGCATCTGTAGCCCGTTTTTTGTGGCGAGCTGTCACGCCGCAAGTTCAAAGCTGCCTCACGGCTTTTATCTCCGCCAGACAGCTCCGATATCTCGTGCGGGATTTTTTAAATTTGCTCGTTGGTTTTTTTTTTTTTTTTTTTTCCTGCCGAGGGCGTTCAGCGTGCCAAAACTCCCAGTTGGCGGGACGTTCCTGCCGCTTGCTCTCGCAGAACAGCCCGTCGGGTGCTGCAAGGGCGAGGGCCGGCGTGGTTTGGGTGGGCGCTTCCCTCGGCTCTGCGCTGCCGGCCGCGGAGCGGGCACAGACCCGCAGCTCTGGCGCTCCGCGCTCCCGCCCTTCCCGCACGTTGTGCGAAGGCAGGTGTTACACTGGAGCTGGTTTTAGATAAATTAAAAAAAAACCAACCAAACAAACAAAAAACTGATTAAAGTTGACTGTGTACCTCCGGCTCGTTACGTCCATCGTTAGTTATTTGCAGTTGTGGTTTCTCATTTTTATTTGAGGAAATCTTGGGTGTTGCTTAGTTTAGAAGTTTGTGTTTTGGAAACGTCTTTTTTTGCTAGTATGGTGTGTTTTTTTGTTTTTTTTTTTTTGCTTTCGGGTTTGATACAGAAACGTAATCAGGTGAGTCCCGATTACCTCAGGTGAAAGCTCCATATAGACTGAAACTCGGTAATTTACAGGCTTCATCATGTGTCCGGTCCTCTAACGTACAGAGCTGCTAACTCTGCAGTCAGCCCCTTTATTCATCTCTGTTTAAAATGCTTCACAGTTGCAAATACCGGATTGTACAGCTCTGACTTGCTCTGTTTCGATTTTTGCCCTACTTAGCACAAGGTGAGTATTTTCAGCCGTAAGATACGTTCCTGTTAAGAGCCATTGTTCTAACTGGAGGATGCTGTTTGAAAACACAGCAGCCGATCTGCAGCCGCCTTCTGACGGTCAAATAAATGTCACCGTCCTCCTTCAAAGGCTAAAAACAGGCTGCAGCTCTTCGAGGTGGTGGCGGACTGCTGTCCCTTTGAGTGACAGGCGACTGTGTTGGTGCAGCGGCATATTTGAGTTGGTTCTCCTTGGGTAACATGCATCAGGCTGGTAGCTCAGTCTGCTGCTGCTAATGAGTTTTCCTTAATGTACGCCCCTTCTCCTGTGTCAGAGCAGTTTGTCGGGGTGGATTCTTGAGTCGGGCTTTTATATTGAGAGCACATTGAAAAAGCTCTGTAGTTTGTTGGCTTTTACAAATTTTCATCTAAGGGAGGTTGCATCTGCATTGATAAAATACTGTTAGTTAAAAGTTATATTTAATCTCTTAAATCCCTTTGGCTTTTCTCTAAATATATGCTATGTGGATGTACGAGGTGAGGCTTTACTTCTTTTTTGATTCTCTAGAAGAGTTTTAGGAGTTCAGTGTCCTGCAGTTGAAAACTGCTGCTTTTGAATTTCTGTTTAGGATGTTTTCATGAAAAAGCCACTTTGTTCGATTAACAAAAATCTCTAGTTGCCAGGAATGTTACATGTGAACATTAATCGTATTTTAATTTTTGGAAGTTACTTCTCTGAAAAAAAATCCACTTTTTTTCTTCCTTTAATAAGATCACACTGGAAGTCAACTTGTAGCCTCATCAGTTTTGCTGTGACAGATAGTTCTGTAGCTCAGACTTCCTGATCTATTTTCAGAAGAGCTGACTTAACTTTCAGGTATTTTTAGATTTCTTTTGAATAACTTTGCTTATCTTTTAAAGTTGTCCTTCGCAATTTCTGCCTTGAAAGGAGGACCTTCTTTCTGCTGTCACGCCTATGCATTGTTTACTAAATTCAGCAGATTCTTTGGCACCTGATATTTGAACAAAATGCTTCTCAAGTACAATCTCATCTTGGAATCTAGAGCTTACAACAGGAATTAAGCGTCATTGTTCCTCTGTTTTCCTTATCGACACTAGGAAGAAAGAGCCTAAATGCCGCATCCAGGACCACCCAGCAAATTGACGGGAATTGTCGGCGGTGGAATGTGCTCGTTTCCACGCTAGCCCCGTTGATCCTTGATGTTTAATTAAACGGTCTTTGCATCCTCTAGTATGAGCTAAGTGTATCCACGCTAAACTGTTACTTTATTTTGGGCTTATTTTGTGTGTAACTGCAGCCACTTTGCAAAGTTTATTCTCTCAAGATTGGTCACCCGTGCCCCGGTTAAATGATGCATGCCAAAGTCGGAGATTGCTGGGGTCGGTGATAGGTAGAATATGAAACGCTGTGCCAAGTTTCAGACTCGGAAATGTTCTGCTTCCACGGAGATGACTGATTTAAAACCTGTTTTACAATTAGTTTTGTGTAAGGGCTACGCATCACGGTGTGTTAGCTTTGGAAACAGTTGCAGGGTCTGGTGGTTGCAAGCTGCTGTTGAAGCTAAGCTCCCACAAGTAAACCTGAGCATTTACGTTGTGCAGGTTTCCATGGATGCTATCATCTAGTGCCATAAGTCTAAGAGGAAATCTGTGACGCTTATCATTTTGCATTTAGCACGCTCTTGCAATTTATGGGGCCAGATGAATTGTAGATTGTAGGTTATGTGTAGTCCATGAAAGAACACAGGGTTCTGTGTGCCAGTGGAGGTATCGAGTATTTCTCACTTCTCTCTTATATCCCAGATATTGATGTATGATTTTCTTTTTTCTTCCATGCCTGTCTTTATTTCTTAATCCAGTTTATCTCAGTGCTGGAAATATTTTTCAGATAATATCCAATATTGCAAGCAGTAACTCGTCCACACCTACAGAGCTTCGGTGTAGAGGGGCTGCTGATGGGTTGTTTTTGCTTGAACAGTTAAGTGAACTAATTAGCATCATTTTGTCACCAGGTGTATATCATGCAGCAGTATGACAACATTGTGATACTGGACTTGTAAATATCACAGGGAAGTTGTTAGAGCCCAACAATCTTCAAACTGGAAAACTCAGATCGCCTCCCATCCACTGATTAACGGCTCTGTGAAAATACCTGAGCATAAATTTGCGGTCTAAATTATACAGCCACTGTGGCTGACTTAGTTGTATTTAGGATTTGGAGGACATTAGTTACCAGAGAGCATGCTTTTATTTGAAATACCTCTAATGTTTCAAGCTGACTAGACTGTTTTCTAGATAGTAATATATATGCTTCAAATATTGAGTTTCAGCAAAGAACTGTCAGCTCCTGCCTTGGAAATATAGCCAACACGGTCTTCTGAAGACAGCTTAAGTCATGTTTTGTAAAAGACTGACTGCACTGATAAATATTTATGAAACCGATTTCCATAATAAGGGGTGATGCTGATGCGCAGTGGGACCAGGCGCACTGTCAGTGCTGTACAGATACTCAAGACAGCACAGTCCTTGTCAAGTAAAGGTTGCTCTGCAGTTCTAAATACTAAAGTGGTCTCTCTGTAGAAGTTGTTTTAGCCGTATTTAACTGGATTGCTGGTAGAATTAACGTCAAACAGTGGCATTTTGTACCCTGCAGGAAAGTGCTACAGGCCCAGTTTTGTGGCTCCTGCTGCCACTTATCCTTTATATTGCTGTTGCACTTACAGGTTAGAACTGCGCTCGGAAGAATCTTCCCACGTATCAAAGGCTTCTATTTCAGTCATGAAAACAATGTTTTGTTGCTCCTTTGAGTATCCCTGTCTCAAGGCTGTGGATGAGCGAGGCAGGCAGTGTGGAGTAAAGCGGCTGCTGTAGTTTGGAGGGTGTGAAGGTGGTACTAAGCTGCTGCTTCTCCCTGCTGTGCTGTCTAATCTGACCCTGTAGTTATGGAATAGGTTTGCTGTAACACCGCGTAGAGCTAGTACCTTCTCAAGATGGATTTACTCCCATTATATGGGTATTGCCTCTTCATGTTTACTAGCAAAATAAAGTTAAAGTTTGTATTCCAGTGTTAGCTTTAGCAAATATTAATGTGTTTTGCCATTCTGCAAAACACAGATATGATAATCCACAGAGTGGATAATCCACAGAGTGAAGATTCTAGACTAATGGATGAATTATGCTTAAATTCTCTTCTGTACAAAACCAGCAACAAGATCATTATTTTGACTTATCTTTTTCAATTTCTGGTGACTGACCCTGGCTCATACAGAGTCTTTCTGTGAGTTGTTTGTAACTCTTAATGAATGGTGCAGACACTCTGCGAGAGCCTGGCTCTGTGCCTCTGTTTTGAAGTGGATAGTACTGTCAGGAAAACAGAGACAGACTGACTCGGGAACTGAGGACACAGCTAGAGGAGTGCTAATTTACCGTGATGCCATGACACTCCTCTCGTTCCTGACTTTCCCACATATTTTAGTGATCACTGTGTGCAGTTTTGCCTTGGTGTGCCTTGGTCCAGTGAAGGGAAGGTGTTGCAACACTGATATGGTTCTCCAGGTAACTCTTGCATCATCATCTCGCTGTGCGCATGGACCCTTACAAAATGGAACTATAATGTTTGATCAACACAGCTTTCTTTTAAGCCATTCCTGATGTGGCAGACTGTATAAAAATTGTCTGTCCTCTTAATTAGTTTCCTATTTAGGAACGATAGCTGTGTCTTTACTAAGACTGGTATTTGAAGCTGTCCTTTCCGTCAGATTGTTACAGTCTGCGAGGCAGCTGACTGCACGAACGGTTGACGTAGTAAGAATGTGATCATTCTGAGAGCCAGCATTTCTTGATGTATTCCACTGAGTGAGTCATTACAAGATTGCTGATATTTAAACCTGGTAACTTTTAATTGGACTGCTTTCTTACTTGGTGATTCTTGTCTGAATCTGTCAGATACAAAGGACAGGAGAGCACTTGGGATTGGAGCTTTAGGCTGGTCACACAGCATCTTGTGAGGAACAGGAGACAAATCGACAGCCGTCCCATCGCAGGGCCATCAGCAGTTGTTGACGGCAGCCCCCTGGTTACAGAACATGGTTAGCTAAAATCAGGCGTCCTGCGGAGAAAGTGGCCACGTGTGTTCTTCAGAACTATGATCAGCAGCGAGGAGTTTGAGTGAGCTGTGGCTCTGTCCGGTCTGAAGCTCTCTAATCACGGGATGCTGAGCGCGGTCGTGACTCACAGCTCTACGTTAACACCAGTATTCGATACCGTGAGAGATGGCACGGCCGTTACAGTGCAGGCTCCAGCCCGTGTTATATTCCTGCTGACCAGAGCTCAGAGTTGTCTTTTGGGGGAAAGGAGGGAGAGGAAGTAATCTATAAATAGCTCATAAATAATACAGATTTACTTGAGATAAGACATTTTATTTCCTCTTCTCTATAGCAGTGGCTACTGATTCTGAAAAAGATGTAAGCCTATGATTGAGTCAGAAAGCTCTGTTCACTGCTGTTGCTATTACACGTGATAGCAAAAACAGTTATCTTTTTTCCTGTGTTCGAGTCTTCGAGTGTCAGTATGACCTGCTACATGGGTGGTTCTTAGTACAGTTCTTCCCTTTGTTTTCTTTCTGATAGTTTTCTGTAATGTTTTATTTTTCCTGGATACTTCTTATTTCAGAAACCCTCATCTTAAAATATGAGTTGAATTTGAAGCTTGCATTCCAGCTATGCTGGAATTAAAATCAACCCAAATAAAAATCTACATACTGCCTAGTAGCTTATAAACTGGAGAATAATGCTAAAATATTCAGGCTGCTGTGACGCCAAGACTCTCAGAAGCCTTAACATCGTTGTGCGTTCAAATTCAGTTACCTTCTGAAAACATCTGAATGCCCATCTTCCTTAGGCTTATGAGAACTCCAGTCCTGCATCATAATGTCTGGAGTGTCCTTTAATTTTGTCAGGAAGCTGTATCTCAGATTTACAGTTTTGTCAAGAGCTGAAGCGGATCTGTCAGTCGTATCTGTAGGATGATCTGAAGTTAAAGTTAGCGCTTCTTTGAGACAGGGATTAGACCAGATGACCTCTTGAGGTGTCTTCCAACCTACCTTGCTCTGTGATTATGCAGCAAGGCAGGATGCTGGCAGCACGATAACTGCACAGTAGAAATCATGTGGCAAGTGTTCAAAGAAGCTTTGAAAGTGGTAAAGAAGGTGCCGAAACACACTGGATTGGATGCTGCGCAGACATCAGTGACCTGCCCTGAGGGGCCTGTCCTGTGAACCAGCACAGAATCCTCATAGAGGGGACAGGAAAATATCCTCCTGCGTGGAACATCAGCATGTACCTATGAGTTCAGGCTTTGCATGGGTTTGGATCCTATCAGATGACCTCTCCAGGGCCCTGTTTGTGTTACCTTAAAAGAGCAGTTGTGATCTGTGCATTTTGAAATGGCAGCACAAGCAAAGGAGAGAAGAACTTCTGATGCTTTGCCTCACTGTTTGAAAACGGGCACGGGGCCTCATAATGAAAAACTGAGCTTTTTGGTTTAGGAGCCTGGCTCAAGCTTGGCCCAGGAAGTAAAGAACAGAGGCTTGCAGTTGAAAAGAGCTGGCAGTTTTTCTGCTAATTTATAGTGAGAGAGTTCCCAGATTAGCTTCCTTGACAGTGTGAGGAAACAAAACATGAACTGATTTTTCACTTATGGGCTGAGCTGGAGTTACTCTGCCAGGCGCGAATTCAAGGAGGCTTTGCTGTTTGCCTCCCCACCCCAAGACTTTCCATCAAATTTAGCAGACTTGGAAAACCTTCAGGCATTCTGCATCCTAGAACTGCCCCAAAAGTCGCCATTTGAAGTGAGTCCTGAAGTATCTACTAATCCTGAAAGCAGGAGTGGGAAAATCATTCATTCAGGGTGTTTCTAACACCAGTGTCACTTGTACTCCTGGTCTGAATGTCTCCTTTTAATAGTTACTTGTCCTTATGATTCTGTCAGTGCTTTTCTAGGCACAGAGCTCTCTGAGTATCTGAATGCTGCTTGAATTAAGCTGGTTTCTTGGAGGATTTTGTTTTGATCATGCATATAATTATAGCCAAATCTGAAACAGGTACATATAGCTTAAATGTAACTATTTAGCATTCTTTTTAACTCAGGCTAGACAAAGAAGAGGAAGAAAAGATTTCTTGATACTCTGTTGAAATAGGAAGAGTAGCTCCAGGACAACTTGTACATTGGAACTGAGAGTCTTCATCTTAGGAAGCTCTTTAGCATCATGGTTATGTTGACATAGTAAGTACCAGGATAAAGGATTAAAATGCTGTGCAATACTGTCTGTATATTTTTAAGTCTAGACATGCATCAGAAAATGTACAAGAAGAAACTTTAAGTATGAAAATGAATCCTCAGTGGTGAAGGATTGCAATTGTTCTGTGAAAAACACAGGAAGCCCAACGTCCCATGAGTGTATTGGGAGTTAACAAGCAATCCTGCAGAAGAGAGACCTGACAACCAAAAGTTTATCCTCTCAAATGTGACATTTACTACAGTTGAGAAATGGTATTTTTAAATTTTCAAGCAAGAATTGTATACACATTAATAAAATTTCTTGTTGAGTTTCTTATAACTCTTGGAAACTGTTTGCTAGTTGGCTGGATGGTTAGGCTTATAACTATAAAAGCTTTCAATAAAGGAATTAAAATATTGGCAAATGGCCTTGAATGCCTGTTGAAACATGTCTTGTTTACCACCCTTGGGTGGCTTAATATATTTGGTGTGTTAGTGGTTAAAAGTTCTGGTGTCCTGGAACACGCTGGTTCTGGGAGCGTTAAGAAGATGGGATCCTGGACTAGGTGTAGCTTGGCTCACCTCTTGCAAAACAGCGAGGTTGAGTATTCTTACTGTTTTTGCAGCTGCCTTTGGCTTCTAGTTTGTGTCTCCCTGCATCCATATTTTAGGAAATTTTCTTCCAATCAGGTGATGAGAATTGAGGTGTTTGAAATGTATCCTGTAGGCAGAGTACTGTGCAAACCATTAGTAATGCCCTGAGGTAATGAGCTAAACCTGTATCGATGGGACTCAAAAGAGTTGATTTGTTTCATGGTCTTTTTGAGGGCAAACTGGTGATGTTTCGGAAGAGCTGGGCTCACAGCTTAGTGCTTCCAAGAGCATGAGGTCCTGGGACAACTGCTTCCTCCTCAGTTACACAGGCCGGTGCCAGCTTGGTTGTTCATCGGAGGCACTGCAGAAATCGCTCAGCTCACTAAGCGAGCAGAAGACCACCACTTCTTAACCAGGTTGGCTTTTGCTGGGCTAGCAACTTGAGTCCTTTCAACAAAGGATCAGGAGTTGGCAGCCGAGGTGCAGCAAGGGCTGGTGTGGATCAGTCTGAACTGTGCTGAATGGCAGCCCCTGCGTCTTCCTTATAAGGTCTACATGTGTTTATATTTAGGATTGCTGGTTTTTTCTTTTTTTTTTTTCCTCTGCATTTTAAACATTTTGTCAATTTAATGAGATCCTTTGAGAAAGAGGACTAAAAATAGAGACACTGTTGTATTCCTCTTCGGAACTGGGCTGCTTCTGAAAGGCAAATTTATCAGGAAAGATTATTTTTCAAGAGAGTTGCTGGGATTAATGTCACTCATCAGTTGCACATACTTAAAACCACATGACAGTTTTAAAAACAGTTAAAGGGCATTCTGGTTCATTTTCTTTATCAAAAAATACTTGAGCTGGGTTTGAGTTTCCTAGTGCTGTTATTTAATATCCTTAAGCACAGGCATGCTTGGAGATCTGAGTTTATACAAGGGCATGGCTGCATCTGATAGTGGAGGACTGGACCTTGGAGCATCTTCATGAGATAACCCTGCTCACCCAGTGAGGAGGTTAGACGTAGCTTCCAGAGTAAGAGTAGCTAGTGATGTTTGGCATAGTCTGTATTACCTTTTCTGGGAGAGTATTGTGTTCCTTTCCTCCAGCCTCTGGCAGGCCTGTTTGGCTGCCATGGACACTGCGGAGGCTTTCACATTTTGAATCTGTGTTCTAGAGTCTGCTGAAATACTTCCTTTGAGTGAAGGAATATAGTTGAGAGCCCCATAGAAAGGTGATCCTTGTATTGAAAGGCTCCTGCTCTTCAGAACTTAAAAACAAATATCCAAGGAGAAAGGATGACCGAGATTGTGATGTGCAGTCTGCTGCTTTTGCAGGCTTTAATATTTTAGGTACCTATTTCAAAGGACTTCATATGGTATCCATTCTATGTATGTATAGGGCACAAAACATTTCCTAACACCCAGTAAAATTTATAATCTACAGTGAAAGATCAAAAGCTGCCAGGAAACAAGAAATGTTTCACTTCAAGAGTCCAAGTATGTTGATCACCAAGTTCAGCTGTTCTGTTGGGATGAGTGGGAGATGGCAAGGTGGTTGTGCTGTTAATAGCTTTTGTGCATACTGGTTTGCTCTACAGTGGAACAGTAGGTATGAAAACAGTGGCCTTTGCTTGAGAACCCAGACCTAAATTTGGCCCTAATGAAAAGGGTGCAGATTGACATGAGAAATTAAAATGCCGAGTGTTACTTTGAATCAGGTGATCTTCCAGAAACATGATTTGAACTTAAAATCATCTATAGTCAAATAACTTGTAACGTAGGTAAGTGTGTCTCTCTTTTCTTTCCTTTTCAGGTGGCTATGGTAGAAGTTCAGCTAGACACGGAGCATAACTACCCTCCAGGTCTCTTGATAGCCTTCAGTGCCTGTACTACTGTCCTTGTTGCAGTTCACCTTTTTGCGCTCATGATAAGTACCTGCATTCTTCCAAACATAGAGGCTGTTAGCAACGTGCATAATCTCAACTCTGTAAAGGAATCTCCTCACGACCGTATGCATCGGCACATTGAGCTTGCGTGGGCATTTTCTACTGTCATTGGGACTTTGCTCTTTCTTGCAGAGGTGGTGTTACTGTGTTGGGTGAAGTTTCTTCCTTTAAAGAAGAAAACTGATAATCCCCTCCAGAGCAACAGTTCTACCATCACATCGGGACAGGCAGCAGCCATTGCCTCAACGTCGATTATGGTTCCCTTTGGATTGATTTTCATTGTGTTTGCAGTCCACTTCTACAGGTCACTGGTGAGCCATAAAACAGACAGGCAGTTCCAAGAACTGAATGAACTTGCTGAATTTGCACGGCTCCAGGATCAGCTGGATCATAGAGGTGATACCATCTCCTCAGCTGTTACCCATTTTGCGTAAACCTGTACTTAAAGAAAATAAACCCACTGTTCTACTTCTGCCTTATGTTGACTTCCCTGTGGATGAACTGGTTGAACTGTTGATTACCGTTTAAAGAGAGATTATAAATGTTGTTCTAACCCTTTAGAGAAAAGAAAAAGTTGTTCCTTTCATAAAATTTTGGCTATCTACCAGAGGAATGGATGGTGGAGTATGCTTGCACTGCACGTGCATCCCTCCTCTTGTGAGCGCTGTCTGGATTGCCTCTTGTTAATGCTGAGTGGTGGCTGTATAAATACATGGGAAATAACATTCAGTGTGGGTATTTTGTTAGGGATGGATAGAGAAGCCTTTTTTCCTCTCTTTATTTGATGTTGACATTTACTAGATATTGCTTGTCCGATCCATATTGCATGGCATGATACAAATTACTTGGGATACGCAGCAATTAGCACTTGGTTTCGGTGCTAGCGCTGTTCTCTCTAGAAAGCCTGACAGATGGTAAAGTGAAAGCTTTCCCACCACTTTCCCCACTATGTTTTGCTGCCAAGTAATTATTACTTTACTGATTTCTCCAGCGCTTTTTTCCCAGTTACACGTTTTATAACTCACTAAACACCCATGACGAGTCTTACTGCGATGTAGTATGACCACATGAGTAGGAATGAGACTCTACTCTACTCTTCCTTGGAAGAAAATAAAAGCAATAACTGTTTTAAAGTTCTCATGAGCTGGCACATATTATCTGGAGAGATAGACTTGCCTTTTCCCATTTAGGAATCTCCTTTTAAAAAGAAGGAACTAGATGGAGATTATCACTGGATATTTTTTTTTGCTTGAAAATCAGAACCACTGCTGTCTTTTCCAAGCCAAAGTAGTAATTATTTTGTACTTTTATATTAAAAATATATTTTTAATAAATCTTCAGATACAAGCAGCAAAAGGTGCTTTCTCTGCATTGGATTCCCAAGTAATTAGCTATGCCTTGGTCTTCCTTATTTAGAAAACGTCGTCTCTGTGCTGAAATGTTGTATTTAATAACTTGTTATACATTTTTTTGCTTCCAAAGGATCTGGAAGACTACTTTTCTCTGTGTAGATTTATTTATGAAAGTAGATTATTTGTAATTAATATTGCTGCTTACTTTCAGGCACGCATCTGTGACAGCGAGGCTGCTGTGTTGTTTTTTATTTCCTCTTTAAGCAAAAACTTCCATTTGGTCTCTTGAATATGAGGTTTGTCCAAGAAAGATTGCAGCAGTTGTCCTGGACTGCTTCAGTAATTCTAGCTGTATCTAGAAGTGGAATTTTTTGGAATACAGTTCTTCTGTGGAGCAGCTTTGTGCTTTAATGGGTAAAAGCTGGTTTTGGAACACAAACTGAGACAGGTTTCAAGTGCAATGGAACAAAATTTGACCTTTCTATTGTAGGTAACACTGTGGAATAGAAACGTGGGAATTAGACAGGAACGAATGTGACAGTACAGTGGAGCTGTACCTGGCTGAGCAGGGGCTGGACACGGTCTCTGCACCCAACCTCCATCTCAGGTTACCCCCACACATTTACAAACTGTAGGATGTGCCTACAGAGTTAGGGTGGCAGAGCGTCAGCCTCACAAAGTGAATGGGACTGATGCCTCATGTCAGCACCACTGCGGTGCAAAGGTTACCCGTGGTGTGTTTGTATCCTGAAAAATAACCATAAAAAAACTGCTGGGCTTTTTTTTCCACACCATTTTTGGTTCACAAGCAGAAAACAGCTTTTCACTTGCCATTTTCACAAGTCCTTCTGGCGTACAGAGGCCAAACTGGATTTTCTCCAGCTCTGCTGTTACGTTATGCTTCAAGTATATTACATGATGTAAGATATAAATACTCTGATGTAAGTCTGCTGAGAGTGAGGATTGTGACTACAGTCTCACAGGCATTCCTTCATGGAGCACTGGAAGGATTGTTAGGAAAGGCATTAATGAAGCAGCATTCCAAATCACAAAATCTTAGTAGTAGGCACGAAGTGTATTTTTCCCATCCTTTACTGGAATACTGGTCCCATCCTCCTAAAAAAAGACTCTTAAAAACCGTCAGTAAAGGAAGAAAACCTGACTCAATATTCACACTAGAGCAAATGGTTGGAAGGATGCTGTCAGGCTTAAAAGTTACAATGTTATTTTGAATGGAAGTCCAGAAAATACTTTTCCAAGTTTATTTTGTAAAATTACTCGCTGTCCTGGATAAGTAACTGAACTTCTCTTTATTTTGTGGATCTTTTACCAAGTGACCGAGGAGTGTGGGTTTTCTTGTTTTGTTTAAGAAATACAGAATTAGAAGCTAGTGGGACAATCTTATTTTTAACTTTCTCAAGCTGGTAGGTTCTGAGCTAATGGCACTGTTATTACAGCTGCTTTTCTGACTGTTTTCTGCACTTTAAGCCATGATATCGAGTATGTTTCTCTCATTTTCCAGCTGTGGGAATGGTCATGGAAGTTACCCCTTGGGCACAGTCGGACAACTGTGTGCCAGGGCAGTAACCAGACCCAAACATATGGATCTCAACGTGAAGAGTGCACTTAGAATTTGTTTTTTAATCCCTTATTTATACTAATGGTATTATGCATTTACCTCAAGCATTTTAAACCATGGTTATTGTATATCACTTATTTAGATATAAAATACTTTAATGAAATAAAATGTACTCAATTGTTGCTGATTATTTGTGATCTAGTGGCCTAACATGTGCTTATTTTGTCTATATCCCTTATCTCTTCAGCTATGTTGTGCTAATCCTAACTGTATTTCTGAGGATCTCTTAAATGTGTTCAGTTACTCATTTCCATTCTAATATAAAGATAAAATTTCCTGTTCACATAGCAAGTATACAGAATATATCACTCTCTCAGAGTGCTTAAATAGAAAATTAAGTTATCTTTCAGCCTAGCAAACACGAGTCAAGGGACCAAGTGAGCTGTAAACAAGAGGCGATACTCGGAAGCGTAGCATTAATCAGGTAAACTAACGACCCGCTCTCCCGCAGTTTGTTTCTCACCAGCCATCTGCGGTCCCACCTTCCTTCGCCCTCGTGGGTGACGCTCAGCAGCGCCTCGCGGATCAGCGCGCTGCAGCTCTGCGTGGCTGGCGTCTGGTCCTCACGTCAGGTAGAAGCGGAGCAGCCGGCGCAGCGCCGTTGAGCGCTGGGGTCTGGTGCGTGGGTTGGCCCAGGAGCAGAGCCCGGGCGGGAGCTGGTACTCCGCGTTCCCAGGGGTGAGGGAGGAGAACCGGTGTCACGTTACAGAAAATGCAGAGAGAGGGAGTGAAGTAGTATTAATAAAAATATTAATTGAAACATCTGTTACAGGTTCAAAAGCCATCTTGGGTCACGGGTACGTATTGGGCTAAGTTTGGGGGGAGTGGGAGGGGCAATTATTTGACTGTACTTTTCTAGGGCTTTGCTTTTATAGCATATAATAGAAACCCTGCTGCTTCTCTACGGCAGCGTGAAAGACCTGGAAACCAACAGGAGTGCGATTTCTTTGCAGGAGGAATAAGCCAGAGGAGCTGGGCAAAAAGTCACTGTGACTGTCTTCCAGCATTTTGCTGCTTGTGTGGTTTTTTTTCTTTTTCTCTTTTCCTTTTTTTTTTTTTTTTTTTTTTTTTTTTT